>VNJW01007722.1:0-84486 GCA_008042615.1 Drosophila auraria | reverse complement strand
TTTCCTTAGCACGCAGTATATATGTCGGAACGGCCGAAATCGGACCACTATATCCTATAGCTGCCATAGGAATGATGGCGAAATTAATGTACAAAAATTTTTTATTTCTCTGTTTTTCAACGAATTTCTATAAATTTCGAGATATAGTCGTTTTTTATAGTTCTAGAATTACGGTTTTAATTTCATTAAGATCGGACAACTATATCATATAGCTGCCATAGAAGGGATCGGTCGATTTATATGAAAATGTAAAATTCTACATGTAAAATGTAAAATTTACAAAATTTACATAATTTGACATTTTTTTTTACATTACCAAAATGGATCGATTTTCAATGATCCAATTGCTGACTGCAAGGGTATACAAACTTCGGTTTACCGAAGTTAGCTTTCTTTCTCGTTTGTGTTGTTATTTGTGGGACTTGACATTTAAAAGCATCCTTATTTAATGTTCATTTAATTTTTGGTAACAAAAGTTTCACAATAAAAAAATAAATTAAATAGCTCCTAGCACACATAGATATTTTTCAGATGCGAATTAAGAACAGGCAAATACCTTTAGCTACAAAATAATTAACACCTAGTGAAAGGGGCTAAATATTACCCCAAGAAAATTAATTTTTTTCCCAATCCTTTGAAGTCAACCACTACTCCACTAAACCCCTTAACTCCATCCCCACTTAACCCTTTGAGCAACGAAATGACACAGGACAAACCATTCAGCCAGGAAAAGAAGGAGGAAGCAGACATTTACCGATCTTTATCGTGAAAACCAATATGTCACCTTGAAAGGAAAAAACAGTTTTTGGTTAAACGCAGACAGGGCTGGGAATTTTCCCGTTGTGTCATGCCGGGCACACTCCGCGGTGCGAAAGGGTTAAAAAGCAAAGGTTATGCCTAACCGCAGATCTCAGTCTGTGCCCGCAAATGTCCAAGTCACCGGGGTCAGAAGTGAAGGGGGTGTACCCTTTTTAACGCACCCGAGAACCCATTTAACCCCAGGAGTGCGAGAAAAAAGTGTAACATCTGTGGCTGCGAGCGATCAGCGGCGCCCGATAAGTTCGCCAGTCAAATAATAATTATGCAAACATTTCGGGCCGCTAATTTGCCGCCTATCTTAATTTAAATCGCTCAAAAGCGCACTGGAACCAGCGAACAAAAAATTGTTTAATTGTCGTGACATGACAGTAAGCGACCTGGAAATTAGGGTCCTTTCCTTTTTTTTCGCGTGTGTTCCTCGTGCTGCCTGATTTTTTGGCGATGATAAGCGAGGGGAAAATTATAGGGTATGCAAATGCTCTTATATAGTGTTGTTCGCGTGTCCTGGATCAAGTTTTCGGTCGCATTTTTTTCTGGAATTTATTTTTAGCGCCTGCAATTAAAACAAGCTAGGGAGACAGTTTATGATAACATATTTCTAGTTAATTTACTTAATTTAGTGGGACATATGTTGATCGGATAAGAAGTGGTGGCAGTTAGAAAGGGGTTTTTAAAAAAGAGTTTCTGAGGTTGAGTTAAAGAAAATCTATGAAAGGAAGCTGAATGAAGAAGTTATCCTGAATTAAAGAATTGTTTGACCGTAGCAGGCATTTATTATTATGACATTTATCAATAAAAGAGGAGACTCCAAATTTTTAAGTATGAGCTAAATACTTGATTGGCGTCATAAGACCAAGAAGCCCGAGGGAGATTTCAACCTGGTAATCATTATGCCCAACTCGGATAGTAATGAGGATTCTACCGATTCCCTAAACGAAGAGCAGGATGAAGAGGCCAATAAAATCCTGAAACCAATCAAAAGCGTTGAGGATGTCTACAAGACTTACAGGCCGCAGAGCTCTCAAGAAATGAGCGGAAGCCCTAAATCTGAGGAGGAAAACCTGGCTTGTTCTACATCAAAATCGGAGGACAAAAACTCGGAATCGGATTCGAATAGTGATTACTCTAGCTTCCTGAAGCACATGAGTGTCCGTTAGTGAGTTTGTGCATTTTTCTTTAATTTCTAAAAGTTACTTTCTTGATTTGTGCCCTCTTAAGCTCACATTATCGCATAGACTCGGGTGAAGTAAAGCAGCCTAAAGGACAAACGATGGACTACCGAGATTACAGCTATAGTCAATGTGAGTAGAATATAATATTTAAGAAGTTAAAAAATATTTTATTCTTGCCACCATAGATCCCGTTTGTGGTGCCTCATGTAACTGGCAATCCTCGCGAAGAAATGGACAGGATTTCGCAACAGAAGCTCAGATGGAGTCCCCAGCCTACGCATCGCAGGAAATGCCTGAAAGGGACAACTATTACAGCTATGGACAGCCCCTGCCGGAGGCCAATTCAGCTTCGGATGAGACCATTGTCAATCAGCCCAGAGCGACAACTTCGGCTGACTCGGATGATCCCAGATGCTCCACGCATTCCTGCAACTACTGCTGCCCGATGAGGCGACCTGGCCAGCCCGCTGCATGGGGAAATCCTGGTCAGGAGCAGCTCATGCACATGCCCATGCCCATGGGGATAGATCCGAGCACGGGTTATCCCCTCTACTGTTACCCGGCGTCCGGTAGCTATCCCGGCACTGGAATGTGCTCCATGCCAGCCATGCAAATGGATCAAGCTGCAAGGGGAGGCGGTGGACAACACAATGCGGAAATGAACAGTACTCCGAGCTCCGGATCTGGATCGTCAGCGTCATCATCATCCATGGAAAGTGGCAATGCATCCCTGGCTGGCGGAGCAAGTCAGAGTCAGAGTCCAAACAGCTTCGATATGGAAGCATTCATGCAAAAGTACCAGCAAAGTCTTCAACAATGTTATGCCACAGCCCAACAAGGTATTTAACAATTTTTCACTAATCTATCACCAATTCTCCAATGAATTCTAAAAAAATTATTCACCAAAATGCAGGACTGCAACAATCCTTTGCGAATGCGAATGCTCAGCCATATTTCAACAACTCTGCGCAGGGCACTCAGCAATATTATGCCAATTCCAATCCAGGTATTTCAACAACGATTCAACAATCTACACAAAAATATTCAACAATTCCTTACCAACCCTACAGGTACTCAACAAATGTTTACCAGCTCAAATCAAGGTATATTAAGGTTATAAGCTAGATAATTGTAATTCGTTTATAATGTTTTCTGTTTCAGCAACTCCACAATACTATGACAACTCCAATCAAGGTAATCAATAATTATAGTATTTATATTTATATTATATTTTGTTTAATATAACTTGATTTTTAGAAGCATATCAAGGTATGCCACAGCCCTTTAGTTCTCCTCTAGGTGCTCAGCCATTTTATACCAGTTCTAGTCTAGGTATGCGAATTTCTATTTAATTAATTTATTATAAATAAATATGACGAACTCTACTTAAGGTGCCCAACACTACTTGCCCCCTTCGATGCCGATGCCTGCCTCGAATTTCTTTGGAAACAACACTGGCTTCATCAGCGATACTTTGCACACCCAGACCGTGTATTCGTCTGATTACAAATCGTTTGCCAATGAAGGGAACCATTTCAACCACTTCCCCAATGGCATGGACATTGGCTTGGCCCCCGAATCCCTTCCCGGCTATGGACAAGCTGGATCCCCTGTCCTGGCCGAGATGAGCGCCGGTGGTCAAGTCTATGGCATGGGCGGTGGCTGTGAAATGAACATGAACTCCTACCCGCTCAGTCAAATGAGGTAAAAAGGGTAACTAATTAATAGTAAATAAAATATTTACTTTTGTTTATATTACAGTTACTCAAGTCCTTATTCCTACGAGATGCCTTCATCATCTGCAGGTTATCATCCTGGATCAGGCCCAAAAATGCAAGCTTCACATGGCGGGATTCCAAGTAAGTCGGAATTGAGTTCTTCAGAAAATATCTTGAATAATTATTTTAAATTCACAGTGTAAGCTAAGTGAGTATGAACCAAATCCTGACTTGTGGAAATAAAATCTTGACTTGATTATTAAAAATTAAACTTTGAGTACTTTCTTAATTCTCCCATTTAAGTATAAGTAGAAACGTTCAGGCTTTCATGCACTCTTATTCTCTTAAATTCTTCCATTCACAGCCATTAACCCCTCATGGTAATGACTCACAATAGACCGGGTTCTACCTAGCCAAAGCCTGAACTTCGCACGGCATGCACTTTAAGTCAAAGCTAATTACAGTGAGCTAGTCTATTGATTTTAGCAGGAAAGTACACTAACCCGTGAAGGAACCCTCGCATAGAACAAACTAGCGGCGACATCAGTGACCCAGTTTTCGTGCAAAAACTAAGGCGGAAAAGGGGAAAAGTGGAAAAGCAGAAAGGGGCCAGGCAAACAACGCCCCCGAATGCGAAAAGGCTGAATGTGGAGCGAAAGTGAAACGCAATACGACCACAAACGAAGCCAGGTTCTTGGCAGTATCCGTATCTGTATCTATAGCCACTTGGCCTGTCCAGGAAGAGGGCCAAATCAAATATCAAAGTGCCGACAAAGAAAGCTCTGGCCGGTTAATTGTTTGATGTTAAAGACCAAGGAAAAATGAAGTTAGGCAAAGCCCACCATTGACATTTACTGCCCTGCCGTCTGTTCATTAATCTCATGATTCATCCGCAGTTGAATAAAATCTAAACTATTTCGAAAAAATAACGTGTGTCAACACCCACAAAACCACAGGCGGTTGTCTAGGACCCGCAAACAACGCGCGAATGAAAGAATTTCCCAATGATTTATTTTTACGAGGCAACACCTTAAATTTTGGAAAAAAGATCGCTCTTGAGTTCGTAACTCCTTCAGTCTCCGAATATGATTAATAGCCCCAAAAATCGAAATTTGTTTCCGAGCAGCGGTTGCGCTTCATTATCAGCGTTTTGGCCAGTGACCATCAGCGGCAGTCAATTACCGGTCGACAGTTGAGTTTCTGTTTTACGATTCTACCTACCAATCAGCCTCACATTGGTCTACAGTGAAAGATATCTTGAAATTTCAGCTATTTTTATATTAAATGGTTTTTATTAAAGTTGGTGATGTATCCTTATTTATATAATAAATCCCAGTAATTAATTTAATACAAGAAATAAATAAAATTTTATTAAAATAATTTCTTTGAGTTATTCTACATTTTGGGGGTTTTCCTAGTTTTTCTCTGTGTACCCCTCTTCCTACTACTCGGGTGTTGTTGTCAATGTCCTGCTGCGCTATTATTTGTCTTGTGTGCGAGACTCGGACTCGGTATAAATTGCTTTACGCCACTTTTGGGTCATTAACGAAATTGAAAATAGAGACGGACATAAGGAGAGTGTGGTGTGTGTGACTTAGTGGGGGAGATGATATACATCGAGGAACTGGGAAAACGGAGACCACCGAGCTCCTATAAAATCAGTGCCACCTACTTTGGTAGTTGACCAACCATTAGACACCAACGGTGCCCAGACTGTAGGGAGTCCAAGGGGAATCTAAACTTCTCCCTGGGAGATGTGGAGCAGATGGTGGGCTTAACAACGATTTATCAGTTAGAGCGATGGTAATGGATATTGCTAGAGTATACAAAGTAAAGGAACGTTACCAAGTTTTAAGAAATATTGCCTTATATTCAATATTTACATATCAGAAAATATAATAAAACTTACTGACTTATTTTCTAATTATCTGCTTAACTTTAAAGTATCTAAAAACCCAATTACATAATAAGCTGCCCATCAAATGGTTGCCAGGATTCAACTAACCCTTCTCCAACCCAACATCTCAATCGAAATTCGTTCAAGAGAGAGCCACGAATCTCACAAAGAACATTATCATTATCCCCGGCATGAGAAGGGCTCACTTCTGGCCCAGGGATAAATGTATATAATTTAATCGAGGGCACGACTTCAAGTAGGTACCGCACTCTCGCCTTGTCCAGACAAGAAGACAATAAAAGGAGCGAAAAGGGATCACAGGCGAAAAAAAGGAGAAATCAAAGCGTAACTAATTTGCCAGGGGCAGGACTTTCACCCAGGCAAAGAGAAAGGAGAGCAAAGGACACGGATTAAGAGGCACAGTCATGGGCACGCGACTTCTCAGCCAGAGTCCTTTTGTTTGAATCGAAAGCCGATTAGGCCCAGGGACGCACAGAGGCATTTGCACTTCATTATTATGAGTTATGATGGAACGCCGGCTGGTCAAGCTGGTCCACTCCACTCACAATTATGTGTATGAATGTCACCCCGGGCAATAGTTATTATTAGTTGCCTGCCATGCAAATCGATTTGTTGTCTCCACATCGATATATCTTTTGACATCCGAAGGGTGTGACCAATTGGCATCGGCCAACCGGACACGCGTCGCAATCAGATCAAAGAGCAGCCCCCTCTATGCAAATGGCGGAATTCAATAAATGAGCTTGGACATAGGTCAATCGCTGCCACTTAGTCAAATGTCCAATGGATGTCGAGTGCCTGCTTAGCCTGGGAACGCTTGGAGCGGATCGGAAAGAGATTTGCCACGCTTCTCTAGGCTGGGAATTGGTTTTAGGTGTCAGTCAAACTAGAGGAATGTTAATTAAGTTGTAAATGAATTGAAAAATAAAGTAACTGAAAGGTATACTTATTGAAATTAATAGTTTTAATAATATTTAATAGCTAAGAATACCTTTAAAATTATTTTACGCATTTCACATACTTTATTTTTATGATTTTTTCAATAAGAAAAATTCCTTTTAAGAATGGGAAGGATTATCCCTTTTTCTATCTGCCATAACCTATCCTCCAACCTTCTTTCTCACGGTTATCAGCTTACAAAACACTTTTAACACACTTCCACTACATAAATTCACCCGAATTCGTACTCGAAACATGGCCAAAGGATACACAGGAACCCTTTGCTAAGTGGCAAACATCAAGGGAACCAAGCGGGGCGTTGCAAATGACGACAAATTACACACACCAACTGGCGGGCCCTGTGTCTTCGGTTGGGTATTTACAGGAAATTTGCAAACAATATTGAATTCGAAGCGATCAAAATAAAAATTAATCAATGCACTTAAAACTTTAAAAAAGAAGCGAGCTCAATGACGTGGAAAAGGGGTAGAGACGGAGGGAAACCCTTTTTCGGTTTCTGTATTTTTTTTAGCAACCCCCTTGGGTGACTTTAAAGTGCTCGAAAGGGAACAACTCTTAACTAATTTATAACTTATGACTGCACGGCCATGGACAATTTTCCATGCCACTACAAAGGAGAGCAAAAAGCCAAAATTTGACATGAGTAGCGGTCGCCATGTGTAACCCCTTCTATGAATAAAAAAAAAAAACATCCTAAGAGCAAGCCGAGCCCCTTCAGCCGGGACATGTGAGTGTGCACATGTCAGCAAGCGAATTAATCGAAGAGAAATGATTTATTTAGCGCTCGGACAGACGGAACGGTGACCCTAGGAAAGGGTTACCAGATCCCGTCCGCAGCAACCCCTCGCGGACCGAACTTCGCACCCAAATCAAATTTAAACTTTTTTCAAAACTGCACCTCTCTCGGGCTCATTGATGGGCATTTATCGGTTTCGGTGCCGGTCCAGGTTCCGGGGGTTGGTCCTGCATTTTGGGTTTATTTTTATTTTTCAATTTTTTCGCACAATATCAACTGCACTTTTTTATCCGTAAATTCACACTGCAATTTCGACTAATTTTCATTGAGGGATATTTATTGCATTTTGTTGTGAGCGGCGTATTTCAAAATATTTATGACTTTGGGTTTTTTATGGTATTTCTCTGCGATTTGATTGATTCGAGTGGCTCTAAGGATTGCTGCTTTCAATTTGCTACGATTTTTCAGCAATTAATAAACAAAATAAAAAGCGAAATACATAAAATGATTTTTCCCCAAGTCTTGGTTATTTGTGGGAATTTACAAAAAGGGGCGGAAAGGGAGACAAAATGGAAAAGATCTTTGGTTTATTACGGATATTTTTATTGGTATCACATAAGGAACTTCCTTATTCCAGTTTTTAATTCGGTAAAAGGTACAAGAAATTCCCCTAAATTAATTAAAAATATTTACGACTTCTTCTTTAAGAATCCAACTTAGAACCTTTTCACTGAGACCGCTTTCAGTTTTCTGTCAGTCCGCTTTTGATTGGGCAATCAGAAATCGTACCTAAATTTTGGTGTTTCTTCTTTTACAAAAAGAAACAGGAAAAATGGCATACTCGAAGCTGGACAACAAGGCGTTGCAGAGCCTGAAGGACGTGGCCCACAAGCTGCGCATCCACTCGATCACCTCAACCCAGGCGGCCAAGTCCGGCCACCCGACCTCATGTGCCTCGCTGGCGGAGATCATGGCGGTGCTGTTCTTCCAGCAGATGCGCCTCAACCTCAAGCACCCACGAGATCCCTCCAGTGATCGCCTGGTGCTCTCAAAGGGCCATGCGGCGCCCATTCTGTACGCCGCCTGGGCAGAGGCGGGCCTCTTTCCAGTGGAGGAGCTGCGCAATCTCCGCAAGGTGGACAGCGACCTGGAAGGGCATCCCACACCGCGGCTAAGCTTTATCGACGTAGGCACCGGCTCCCTGGGACAGGGTCTGGCCATAGCCGCCGGCATGGCCTATGTAGGCAAGTATCTGGACAAGGCCGACTACCGCACCTACGTGATCCTGGGAGATGGCGAATCTGCCGAGGGTGCCGTCTGGGAATCACTCCACTTTGCGACCCACTACTGCCTGGACAACCTGTGCGTTATTATCGATATAAACAAAATGTGCCAAGATAATATAGATGCCGAAATGGAGGTCTATCGGGAGAGACTGGATGCGTTTGGCTTCAATGCCTTAAAGGTGTATGGCCACGATATCGATGAGCTGAACAAGGCCTTCCACAATGCAGCCAACACCAAGGGGAAGCCCACCGCCATTCTGGCCAAAACTATTAAGGGTAAGGACTTTCTCGCCGTCGAGGGTTCCGAGGAACTGCACGGCCAGCCGCTGGGCAAGAAGGCCGAGGCGGCGATCAAGCATCTGCAGGTGAGTTTTGGAATATTTACGAAGTATATATATTCTATATTAATCAAATATAAATTCCCAACTTAAAAATAAGTCCTGAACTGATTTTATAATTTCAAGGAACAAAAATATAAATAACATATTAATAGTAAATAAATTCATATAGAATATAACCTTCTGGTATTAAAGCAATTCAAATTAACTAAAGGCTTATTTTATTGTTTTATCTAAATATTCATCTCTAATAAATATTATCTTAACCCACAGATGATCATCTCCAATCCCAATGTCCGTTTAACGCCCAAAAAAGTGCCCAAGTGCACCAAGGTTCCCGATGTGAATATCAGCAACATTATGCTGTGCGCTCCGCCCAATTACCGCCTGGGCGACTCGGTGGCCACCCGGCTGGCCTATGGCACGGCTCTGGCCAAGATCGCGGCGGACAATCCGCGAGTAATTGCGCTCGACGCCGACACAAAGAACTCCACGCACGCGGACAAGATGCAGAACGCCTTTCCGGAGCGCTTCATCGAGTGTTTCATTGCCCAGCAGAATCTGGTCGGTGTGGCGGTGGGTGCCACCTGTCGCCGCCGCACCGTGGCCTTCGTGTCCACGTACGCCACCTTCTTCACGCGGGCCTACGACCAGATCCGCATGGGCGCCATCTCGAACACCAATGTGAACTTCGCGGGCTCCCACTGCGGCTGCAGCGTTGGGGAGGACGGGCCCTCGCAGATGGGACTGGAGGACATGGCCATGTTCCGCAGCATCCCGGGCAGCACGGTCTTCTATCCCACGGACGCCGTGAGCACGGAGAAGGCCGTGGAGCTGGCGGCCAATACGAAGGGCGTGTGCTACATCCGCACCACCTATCCGAGCACCACGGTCATCTACAACAACGACGAGGTATTCGCCGTGGGCCTGGCCAAGGTGGTGCGCCAGAAGCCCTCGGATGAGGTGCTGCTGATCGGAGCTGGGGTCACCCTCTACGAGTGCCTGGCCGCCGCCGAGCGGCTGGAGGAGGACTGCATTACGGCCCGCGTGATCGATCCGTTCACGGTGAAGCCTCTGGATGTCCGCCTAATTGTGAAGCATGGTATGCTGTGCCGAGGCAGGGTCATCGTGGTGGAGGATCACTACCAGCAAGGCGGACTGGGCGAGGCCGTGCTCAGTGCTCTCGCCGACCATCGCAACTTTGTGGTCAAGCATCTGTTTGTGACCAATGTGCCGCGATCGGGTCCAGCCGCCGTTCTCCTCGACATGTTTGGCATCTCCTCCCGGAATATCTACAAGGCCACCATGTCCATATTGAAGAAGTGAGAGCCAGGAGTTGGGAAAGGTGTCTTATGAGAGAAGTTTCAGCTGGAGGTCAAAATCTGAAGTTATTATGAAGTTCCCATTAACCAAATTTTAACTGTGGATTAAAAAAAAACGAATTTATTTTTAAATTGTAATATTTTAAGCAATCTTCTAAATTCATAATGTAATTTTTTATTGTATCAAAAATATTTATAAGAATATATCTGCAGACGAAATTGAAGGAACTTAGCATTAAGAGTTTCCCTATTTTTTAAATTATTCTGTAACTTTATTAACCCTTTTTTTTATCTCATTGAAGTTGACTCCGATTTACGGCATTATCTTTTGCTCTACCTGAACTAATAACCGTGCAACGTGAAATGCGCTACAGTGCCACCGAAGTTGAAAGAAAAATATTGCGTTTGGCGAAACTCAATTGGGTGGAACTAATTTTTGGGATTTTACAGGCAGACACGATCATTGACTGCGTCGGCGTTGGATTCGCTATCAATTTTGACATATTTATTTGGAGGTGACCCTTTTCCAGAGGCGCAACGAATTGCTGTCGCCCCCCTCTTTGCGGTGATAAATTTTTGTTTGTGGTGTTTACGACTTCCTTTCCCCTGGGTTCAGGGTTTTAAAATATATATATTTTGATTTCGAGAGGGTATATCGTTTTGGAGTTAAGTTAAAATTGGAAATACTAGATATAATATATATATTTTTTGAATATTAAGCGAATAAAGAACAAGAAAATATGTTTGAGAGAGCGCTTTACTTTTCAAAATATTTCCATATCCTTGATTAACCCAAAAATAATTTGATTTAAAATTTCTTTTAGACATAAAAACCCTTGAAATGTTCAATAAAAACTCAGAAATAAGTATCCCTTGGTCGAATCCCTTCACTTACCCTGTTATCTATCCTTCGCCTGACCAAAGGCTATTTAAAAATGATCCTAATGACATCCGTTGCCGTTCGTCTAATGTGGCATTCATCCATTTAGTCATCTGCCTCTGCGGCAGCCGAGGTCCATTTATTGTTTTTCGCTTCCTAATCAGTACATTATATTGTTTGTTTGGTTTTCGGGCCAAGAGGACAACAGAACAACGAGACAGCAGCATGTGAGTGAGAGTGCGGTTAAGGGTTGGCCAAGTGGCCCAAGTATCCCTTCCGATTCGATCAAAATTTACGATAAATGCTTTAAAAATTCTATACACCTCAAATGCACAATGGACGCGCAGCACATAGAGATAGCGTAGAAGTTTTTCACTTTACGTGAAGTGAGCATGGCTAACTAGATTGGTTAGAGATCATAAATTGAACAAAATGAAAATAGATTAGATGACATCATATGTGGAGAGGCCTTTGTTCCCGCCACGCATGTGAAGGAGTTGCTGGATATGTGATATGGGGGTAGATTTATGAAGGGAAACACTGCACCTGCTTGAAGTCGGCCCTTCCTACACATGAGGATATATACATATATCATTTAATGAGCGAAATCTGTGCCGAAAAATTTGTAAGCAATTATTTGCGGCGAAAAAGAGACCAAAAAACAATCATCAATCTCTGTCTGCTACTGTTAACAGCACATGCATTTAAATTAGACATTTAAGCCAGACTCCTCCGCTGGAAAATACACTCCCCCAATATTTAAATTGAAACAAGGGAGTTTTATAAGCGAATATGCAACTGGAAAGTACCCTGGACTTATTTATAGCAACTTTAAATTTGCTCTATCATTTTATTTACGATAAAAGTAAAAGATACAAATTCCCTTGAAATAAATAATACATTGTTAAATCTAATTAATTCATTGACTATAAACAATATCTATATTTATATTTTTGGATATATTTCTTAATTCTCGTTGAGAAATTAATCATATAAAACAATAACCGCACATGCTCCAATCATGCTCCAAAAATAATGGGTGCCAAAGAGAAGTGTCAAAAGCAAAAGCTGAACAGGAGCTGTGCCCGGAAAATGCTTAATAGGATTTTTACAATTTTTACTATTTTCCTGCGGCAGCTACTGGTAACCAGTCAGGACTCCACCCTTTCCTGCTTTCTCCTCTGTCTTTTTTTAATTTTCCAAATATTTCGCCTTTTCACCGGATAGAAAAAGGGGTTAGAAAAATGCCAACAGAGCCCAGGCACCCCTGTGTGTCGCAATGGAAATTCTTTTACACTTTTGTTTTCCCGTTTCCTTGGCTGTTGTTACACACAGGATATGGTTATTCTTATTCCTGTTGTTAGGGTTTCATGCACCGCATAACATTAAAATTCAGATTTTGATTGATCATTCTGGTTGAAGCGATTTAAAGAGAGAGAGTGAGAGTTCCATGCAGGGATGTATTGAGTGAAAGGACTTTGAATGAAGGATGTGAGAAGATGGTATTTTTAAAGGTCCAAATGGGAACAGCGATATGTGTTTACGGAGTTTATTTAAAGCTTGTTAAACAAGGCTGTAAATTGCATTTTATAAAGTGTAAAAAATGTATGTTTCATTATAAATATTTACAAAAAATTTAGGATTTGTATGCGATTTTCAGAAACCATTTATTTTAATTTTATGAAGCCCCATTTCTGTCTAATTTATTTATTTTAATAATTATTATGTGAAATCACATAGATTAAGTTTTATTTATCAATTAAAGATTTCTTATTCTAATAAACTTATATTTAATTTCTTTAACAATATTTCAAACTAAAGAATTAAAAAAACAAGACTTTCAGCTGCACTGCATTAATTTATTAAATGCATTTGTATACACATAAATTCCACGAATCTTTAAATTCGCCGCCAGCTCAGTCATGGGTGAACTTTAATTTTCTTTGCCAAATCAACAAAAGTCCTTTGAAAACATTTATGCAAATGTTGGCTTCTTGGAAGACACAGTTTAAGAGGTCGTCACGCTAGCCAAACTTTCCCAGGAAATTTCACAAACAAAAAGTCCACCAAAGTCCTTGCCGACTTTCTTTTTTGGCTTTCACACATCGAACATTCGACTGTGAAATCCAGCGAATCACTTAAATATGCATGAGGCAGGCAGGCAACGAAAATTCGATTAACAACAAATGCATATTGATGGAATAATTGAGCAATTCTAATGAACCACAACACCAGAAGGGCAGCGATAAAAAAAAGCCAAACAAATTGCAATTACCAATGGATCGACGGAGTCTCTTTTCACCAAGGAACCACAATATTTGCATTTGATTGACAACAAAGTTAATTGAGTGTGAGCCGAGCATTTGCATAGAGCCGGGAAAAAAAACAAACATTTATTACATTTAACTATGATTTTTTTAAGCGTTTACTGCGAAACCCTTTGGGTGGTTTCCAGGGGGTAGAGTCATTAATCCGCCTGACAGGCCCAAGGTGAGGTGACTGATGATGGGGTGTTGAGTCGAGGCGAGGCAAGGTGAGAGATCTCTCGGGCCTAAATGTCATTTCAATGAATTTATAATTGGGAATTATGTGAGTTTTTCCATTTCGGGATTTACTTTTTTCCCGTTTGCCTACAAATTTACATATTTTTTCGCTCTCTTTGCCAGATCCTTGTGTGTTTGCTCGGTTTAATTAATGATTTTATGCAAAGTTTCGCCGAGAGTCTTTTATATTTTGCATACATGTGTTGGCAGCCAACTGCCGATCCATTAATCAGGTCGTCTAAGTAGCTGCTTGAACTCATTAACCCTTTTGTTCGTCCGACCCATCAGGCCGTAGTTTTGTCTTATATAAATATTTGCATTGCCGGCAACCATGAGAACGAAATTTCTTTGCAACGCAATAAATGAATACAAAAAGAGTTTGAAGAAAAAAGAAACAGATATCCTTATTAATGATCTTGTTGATGTCACAGGAGCCGAAGCCTTTTTCCGCACTTTTTTAATTAGTAGAAACCTGACTGGCAACCACCCCGTAACTTTTCTTTCCCTAAGAAACTCCAACCCGCTGTGAAATCCTGGCCATATATCAAATATTTGCTACTTTGCCTCCTATCAAGATGCCCATTAAGTCAATAAGTGGGCTCTAATATTATGCCATATTTTGGCAATTGCTAAAAAGAAAGAAGAAAATCGAAACGAAGCGAAAACAAAGTTTGGTCGTGGAAAACTGCCGGCGATAAACACGAATAAAACATTTGAGGTACATTATGTCAGGCCTAAGAATTATTGTCGCAGATTGTTTTCCCCAGATAAATCCTGAGTTATGGGGGCAAACGCAGCGGGTAATAAAAAACACTATGGATAGTAGGGAATGTGATGGAAATAACTTATTTAAGGGGGGTTGCAGACTGCAAAATATGTATCGTTTTAGCAAAGTTTTCCAGAGTCACGTAAAAAACTTTACATATTTGAAAACATTTCGATTTTTATAGGCCATAGATAAAGCATATTATTGTTATGTCAAAATGTGTTTAAATTACTTTGATTTCGAGGATTCTAGTTATTACAATTCTTTGCCCTAGAAACTCACTTATCCCTTTTAAAATTCATAATTAAAACAAAGAAATAAATATGTTATAGTATCCCAAAAAACAAAAATTATGCGGGTGGATAAACAGTTGGCTCAAGCTTAACCCCATCAAGCCGCAAATTAGAGCCCAGAGCGCAAAGTCACGCGAAAACAAAACCCACAAAAAAAAATTCCAAATAACAGGGGATAAATCATATAATTAATTGTTTCGTAATTCGGTTGTGTGTCCAAACATCATTAATATCTATAAGATTTGACGAGCTGCTACCAGAGAGAGATCTTGTTGGCATTAAGCCACCACTTTGACTTCTGGGACCCGCATTAAGCCTTCGGGGCCAATTTTAATTAAACGCGCGGATTAAAATACAGAAACCGAGTTCACGGCGACTTTCGCACTTTGTCGTCTCTCCGACAAATTGGAATAGAACGAGAATATATTATATACATGCATGATTCATTAATAAAAATCATAATAAAGGCGTGGCGAATGACGTCACGTTTTTGTGATTAGCTCCGTTGAAGAAGCCAAAGGATTGTTGTGGGTTCGTAATTAGTTTTTTCCCCATTCACTCTTCCGTCTAATGCATTTTGATGATGTGACAAGCGGACGTCTTTCGCTTCAATGGGTTTCTGGCTCGAAGTAAAACCGAAGGAAGTGTAGCAAATTTGATAAATTGCCCGCTATCGGG
Organism: Drosophila auraria; assembly: GCA_008042615.1. Classification (NCBI taxonomy): domain Eukaryota; kingdom Metazoa; phylum Arthropoda; class Insecta; order Diptera; family Drosophilidae; genus Drosophila; species Drosophila auraria. The sequence continues at coordinate 69,057 of VNJW01007722.1, read as the reverse complement.
ATACTGTTGTGAGCTTATTAATATAATTTGGAAAAAAATTTGTCAGAGAGGAATTTGTAATTAAAATAAGGTAAAAGAAAATGTATAAAATATATGGTAAAGAAGCAGCAAAGAATATAACTTCTTGAGCTCAATAACAATTAATAAATTGAGAAATAAATCTCAGGAGTATTATTTTAACTTCCTAAAACTCGAAATCTCTCCAGGAACAACTCCATAAAATCTAATAAAATAAACAACAGAATTTACATAATTTTTCCATTCTCAAAATCCAGCGCATAATTATGTCTCTTAAAAGCACATAATTTAACGAGGAAAAAATGTCCGCCTTAAGAAACAAGTTTCGGAAATTCAGCAGGATGTAAGTAAGGAACTGGACGAAGACAAACAAATAATTTTATGCAACAAGATCATAAAAATTTCCGCACCATATATACATGACCGTTGGTCATAAATATTCAAATTTCACGCAGACGAAGCAGTCGCAGCATCCCAAGTATTTGCATCAATCATGAAGCAAACCGAAAAAAGGAGGCTCATTAAGAATCATAAAAGGGAACTTTCGGTGTTCAGTGTCTTGGCATATCCTGCCCAGCTGACCAGGATGCATTTGCATATAAAAGGCATTTAAACGCAACAAATTGCATGTAAATGGAGTTTTTCCCCACGAAGCGAACTCGCCACCACTAATTATGCTCATTCACAGGACGGTTGAGATAAATCTTTGGGAAAACTGTCCCATGCCGGTGGTGGGTCATCGTGTCCTGCCTATAAATTTTCAAATTATTTTTGCCCTGTTCCCAGGACGACAACGACGTGTTAATGCCGGCCGATGGATTCTAACCCTTTCGGGATGTCCTTGTCATCGCTTGACACTAATGTGCCGCATTACAAACTGTTGAGCAATTTAATTTAATGCCCAGTACTTTTGGTCCCGCCGAAAAACTCTCCAGTCCCATCTCGTTTGCCGCTGCTTAAGATTTATTCCAGAAATTTACATGGCACATTTTTCAAGGGTTAAGTTTGTCGACCGAATTTATTGCCGCTCGATGCGCACTTTTCTTCTTTTTGCGGTTTTCGGTGTTATTTTTGGTTCATTAATTGTAATTTTCTGGCTGAGTTTTGATTTAATTAAGTTGCACTTCTCGGGGACTGAGGGCACTGAAGGGCTCTCTGCAGAGTTGTTCCAAACTAAATGAGTTGGAATAATGTCCGCGGCTGGGACTGCTCGAGCATCTGGATTGGAATTGTTAAGGGAAATTTCAGTTCTTACCCACCTGGCACCTAAGTTGAGTTTTTTTTGGGATTTTATTCAGGTCATTTAGTAATTGTTCTTCCTTTGTTATTATTTGTTTATTGGTAACCTTTTTTTGCATAATTTAACAGATGCAAGACGACATAAATATACATTTTTCTGCTTAATATTTAATTTATAATCTCTATTAATTATTCAAAATTAATATCTAGTGACCGAACAAATGAATACAACTAATATTGTATATTAAGTAATACAGAAGTTCACAATTATTTTTCTTGACATTTTATAAGCCAAACAGAACTAAAAACAGTTGTAAAGTTACCACATAAATTTTCCCTTTTATTTCAACAATCTATCAAGAGGAAACCACAATTGTATTAGCATTTAAACTCGCAGAAATCTATTTCGCCAAACCATTGCTTGTTCGATTTATTTTTTTAAAGGTTTGCCTAAGCAAAAGACAATGCAACAGATTAAACAATGCTCCGACGGCTGCAACGTTGGCCACAAGGAAAAACAGGTTCATTATACCCTCCGGTCTAATAGCTGCACTAAGATTACCACTGTCTGTCAATCACGTTTATGACTTCTAATGACAATTCTCATTTTTTCGTTTTTATCGTGCGTCTGTCATCAATAAATTAACTCGATACAAAGCCAAAGCCAGCCAGAGCGCACGCGATTGAACAGAAAATCGAAGAAAAAGCTCAAATGAGCTGCGATTTTTTATTGCCTCGCCGCGTAGTCAGTCGTCATTTCACCTTTTGTGCACGTCACCGGGAAATCGAATGCCAGAGCAGACAAACTTAATTTCATTTTATTTATTTATTTAGCCGTGACAGCCAAAACCGATTCGGTTCAATGTTTCGCATTTTACAACATTATTTAATATTGGCTGATCAGCGGTCCTGGACTCGCAGTATCATATCCCATCTTCCCCGAGGTGTCATGCTTTTTACCGCCTCATCTCGTCTCGTGTCGTCTCGCCTCGCCGTGACTTTTATGCGCAATTGCCCGCTAATGGCCCGGACTTGGCTTCTGGAACGTCATTCGCATCATCATCGCCATCGCCATCCATTGGCATCGCCATCACGAGACTCGGGACTTGCACATTCCGATTGCCAGCGGGCAAGATGCATTTTTCACTTGGCTGTCAACGCAACGACACGGCCACATCAGCAGCAGAACATAAAGAAACTTGCTCCAAGCACGAGGGCAGTTTATGAATGTATCTAAGAAACTTCCCTCAAAATGTGGATTTTGTATCATATTTCTACTGCAAAAGGTTCTTAAGTTGTGATGTCGATAAATATATATATTTTATAACATTTATTTGTCACTGATACTACATTTACTTTTCACCTTCTGATATTTTATTTTATATTTATTTACGGTCCAATAACTTCTTAAGTAATTACATAATTATTTTAAAAATAAACTCCATCTTTATTTGCTTTATGGGAACTACACAAACTCCTTGAGCAACCTCCTCGGTGGCCGATTACCCGGCAAAGTCTTGGCCAAGTTCCCAGATAAAATCGTCCGTCACTGAGTGGGTGAAATGGATGACTTAACCCACGGCCGCCCAACTGGCAACTACTCCACCTGTCTGCACTGATTGAATGGCTGAATCGGCGAAGCGGGGAGTGGGTATCTTGCGGTAGCTCCATATAGTTTGATTATCCGCCAGCTAATCCCAGGGACCCCTCGGAACGGAGCGCGCTTTTATGGCGGGGAGAGGTGTAAGGATGGCAGTCACTATCGCCGACATAAAATCTTAATATATGAAATTAAGCTGCCATAAATTCGCTTTAATGCGCTTTAACTTAATTGCGAGCGGGGAAAATTGCAATGAAAATAAAACTACTTCAGCTCTTGACTGCGCCAGGTGTCATTGAAGAAAAACACTAAAAAAGCGACGTGAAGGAGTGCATCTGGTAGATTATTAAAATATATTCTAGCCGAGCCAGCTCCGACTTCTTATCGCTTGAATAATTGAAATTTTAATGCCTAAAAATGAAAGAAATAGAAGAAAGTTCGTCTGCTTTTCTAATTAGAAACTTCTCTCAAGTCCTCATTTATATTCAAACTACGAAGCAGGGGACATGCGAGACAAGGCATTAAATCAATTAATTTGAATAGTTGTGCCAACATTTAGAGCAATTTTTCAGTGACAAGAGGCGCGTGTCGCTCGAGGAACCCTTGACATCCTATAGGAGTTGCCATTGATTTTTGGAGGGGCGCCGCTCAGCCCAGTTTTGTCAAGATTTATGGACGAAACAGATTTGAGGGACTCGGGGTCTCCACCACTGTGGGCATGCTTCACCGCCTGCATCCCATAATTAAGTGCCAGCCATGGCTTTGTGACTTTACAAATTCCAATCAGCACACCCGAATCCCAATTGATTCCTAGGACAAGCCATAATGTTCCGATCATGATCCACATGGCTGACTGGCTCCGCTCTATGGAGATCGTATGATTTATGATCGAGGGACAGGCGACATGTTTATTTTAAGGGGCCCGAAGCCCACAGCTGAGATATTTAGCTGAGACCAGGAAATGTTTTCCAGTGTTAGCATTAGCAGGATAATGGTTTTAGATATTTCCATTGAAGTGATTATTTTGAAAAAAAAGTATTTTTATAAAATAAAATAACGTAAAGTGTCTTCCACTATTCAGAAAAGAATACTTTCTATGATCGAAAAGTTTTCTACGGAGAAGTAATTTAAAAAATAATAATTATAAATAATTAGACAAAACTAAGCTAATTTTTGTTCAATTTTATTGGTTACATTTTTCTAAATTTATTTCTCACGATCCATCTTCATAAAGCTGCCTCTTTTACCGATATTCAAATGAATAATTTGTTAATTAATCATGTAAACCCAAGAAGAAGCGAGATAAACTGGAATTTTGACTACAAAACTTCTACAAGTTTTTCAATGCAATCGCTGCGCTTTTACTTAAGAGGGAAATAGATGCCGCAACATTTCGGCAAGATTAATGGAGTTTTCTACATAAATCGAGAACAAAAGCAGTCAAAAATCAACATCAAAAGTTTCGGGCACATCACTCACCCGAGACGGTCAGTCAGCAGTCGTCAGAGGAGATGCAGCATCCGTCGAAATTTACCTTGGTCATGTCACGGCGAATGGACAATGGACAATGGGCGGCGTTAATAATTCATGTTTCAATTAATTGCCATTTTGTAGCCCTTTTCCCGCAGCAGTCAGTCAACACCTTGACCAGACACTCTGTCTGCCAGGAGGGCATCTCCCTGAATTCTCCTGGTCTTTGATTCCATGTGAAGTGCCAAGACGAATTTCAAGTTTTTGTTTGGCCCTTCTGTGCATTAGGATGATTAATCCTTTGGTACTTGCTTGGTCAGTTTTTGTGCGCAATTTGCTTTGATTAATTTTTCTCCTCTTTTTTTTTTGGGTGCGTGTGATGTGATCCCATGTCTCCGCAGCTTCTTTCTCACTATTTTTCTCACTATTCATTGGCTTTTCAAATGAATTCACCTTTTGTTTCGGATCAAAGGGTTAAGCTTAGCGGAAAATATTTGCAGATACGGCCTCAGATTCTCGGAAAACTAGTGCTGGGAAAAAATCAATCGATACTATCGATTCATTTGGTCAAGGTCGAGCATCGATTACGGTTTGAAGTATCGATGTATTGTCAGACACGAAGAAATCAAGAATAAACAGTTGACGATGAATACGGATAATTAAATTTAAATTATGCTTTTAAACATTTTAATATATTAAATTTTAGTTTTTGTCATTTCCTTAGAGTCGATGTGTGCATGCTCTACCGAATCAGATCGGACTTTTAGTAGGGTTTGATCCGTTTTAGATAGAGATAATGATCATCGAAATCCGGAGAAGAAGAATAGGTATCTAAATTCGTTACTTTGCTATTACTTTTAAGTCGATTAAATAAATAAAAAAATCAATGCGCTGAGAATCTAATTCTAATTTTTCTAATAAGTCCACAGATTTTTTAAACTAAACTTGAAAAATGCCCAAATACTGAATGGGTAGTGCCACTATATCTTGTTTAAATTGCACTAATTTTTGGCGGAACGATGAGAAAGGTACGAAAAATGGATTTCGGGTTCGCATGCCATTTGCGATTTTCTTGTTTTTCTAATTATTTGGGGTGTTCCCTATTCGGCTAATTCACTAAATGATCATTGATATATTTAATATACCTTTAATAACTTTAAACTATTAAACCTATAATTTACCAACCAACAGTATGCTAAATGACAGCTGTTTTCCGATGGATTTTTTCATACGATATTTGCAGAAAAGCTCAATTATATTGAGAAAATTTGTCATGGCAAGTTCTTATTTACCATAATCGACAGAAGATTATGTGTAATAGGAATAGACTCCTGTCCACTTTTTATTTTAACATTGTCTTAAGGGAACAGCTTAGTTTTTGCTATATAGCGTACAAGATGGTAAAAATTATATAAAATTCCAATATTTTTCTAGGAATCGAATGAATGCAGATTCGAATGATTTGTGATTTATGTTCTCAACACAGCCATTTGTCCCTATTTGTCTAATGAACCTTTGTTTTTTTCTAATATTGAAAGTCCGTTGTCGTAGAGAAAGAACCGTAGCAATAATTTAATAACAGTTATTTCTGACTTTCGAGAGAAAATTAGTTTTTAATTTGTAACTAAATTAATTTTAAAAATAAAATAACGAAAAAGGTTGTTCACGATGTATAAAATTAATACTATGAATTCGTGAGCGTTCCCCAAGACTATCGATATGAATCCAAAGTGACTTTTCATATCGTGCTGTTGAACGTGCCCAATTTTTCTGTCTGACGCCTTGATCTATCGAAAGTTAAAAACATATAAAGTTAATTTGTGAAAAAGTGGCAAAAATGATGAAATTACCTCTAGAAATTTTAGATTTGATATTCAAGGAGCTGTGCTTGAAAGAGAAGATACAATTAGCGCTTGCAGCTAATTTTTTAAGAGATGCATTCATCTACAGCTGTGGTTATGATTTCCGTCACATAAATTGCCCCGACCAGTTGCCCGAGTATTGGTCATATATTTTCGAAATGTGCGGTTCTTATATTATAAAACTTGATGTGGGTGATTTGAAGGCCCAAGAATTTGTACTTGTGGAGAAGAATTGTCCGAACCTACAAACCTTAAAACTTTCATACATTCAAAAAGAACATTTTACGTTGTTCAACTCAATGGTTCACGGAACAAAAAACCTCAGGGCGTTACACTTGCCCCTGTTGGAAAATTCTGAATTGGCAGATAAAATGACCCATGCTTTGCGAGATCTTCCCAATTTAAAAGTATTTGAATTCACAGCGCCTAATTATCGAAATGAAATGGGCTTCTTCGAGTTATGTAAGTCGTTCATTACGAAGATGGTATCTCTTTAAATAAAATTAATTAATCTGTTTTCTTTATATTCAGCTAACATACGTACATTCGCTAATTTGGAAGAGCTCACAATTCGGACATTTGGAATAAAATTAGCCGTCAACGAAATTTTCAACAATTTAACAAGGCTTTCTTTTCTGGAACTTGACCTCACAAACATTGATTCTACGACTGGCGAAGTGGCAAAATGTTCAAATTTGAAAGTGATAAAACTTAAAGATTTTGAAATCAATAATGCTTTGCCACCGTGTCCAAGGCTCCGACATCTGTCCGTAATAAGACCAGATTCCCATTCCAACATAAAACTGCTGGAATGGATTGAAACCCAAGCTAAGACATTGGAAAGTTTGGCTATGGATGACGGACTTCACAGACTTTACTGGTTTAACAGTAGCAAAGAACCGGATTTTCCTGCACTAAAATCCATGGTCTATAGCAGTTCGGATCCGAGTTTACTGCCAAAATGCCCAAAGTTAAAATTTTTTAGGCTTAAATATTACGACTGGACCAATGCTAAATCGCAGTTTTTCGATTGGATCTCTTGGCACGCAGAAACACTCGAATGTTTGGATCTACCTGCGAGAATTTTTGTATATACCGGAGCTATGCCATATCTTCCGAGACTTCGTTCCCTTTGCCTAAGATCGGCGTCAGTTGGTCTGGGTCGTGTTTGCGAATGGATATCTAAGCAGTCGGAGACTTTATATAGCCTGGAAATGGATGGAATTTTTTTTAACGTCCGCGATGTTTGCCAATTAATTTCGCGCTGCAAGAAAGTTCGAATTCTTACCGTATTAGGGCACAGGAGATTATTAGAAGCATCCTGGATCCCATTATTTGACACATTAAAGGACAACAAGGTCACTGTGGATGATCCACTTATTATTAACGTTAATTCAATGAATTATATTGAAGAGGTATGTAATTAAGAATAATAAAATATAAAATTATATAATATTATTTTACTTTCAGAATATCCAATGGCTTTTTTTAAAAGAGGTATCGTTATCAATTTATTTCTCCATTTGAAGTACATATGTCTTATATGCATATATTGTTGTTATTCTCTTATTTACAGGTGGCTAAACATCTGAATTTCGAACTCTGCAAATTTAAGTTTTTGGAGAATTAAGAAGTCAACGGATAATTTGCAGTTTTGAATTAATGCCACCCCCTCCATAACACATACAACTAATAAATCAAGCGTACATGTAAGTACTTTACAATGGCAACTATACCTTAAATATGTTTAAAAAGTATTATAAATGCAATGCTTATTTATTATTTTGTTTATTTTTAACGCATTGTTAAAAGTCTGAACACCATTATCAGAGCCAAGTGCTCTTTAAATTTATAATTTTTTCAAAAGCCCCGATTTATACTTGTCTCCAGCATTGGCTTTGACATTGACATTCCGCCAAGTGCCGATTTCGAAACATGCATGTTCCGAGTCCATAAATTGCCATAAAAAGGCTTAAAGTGCTTAGAAACCAACGAAAATGACATCAAATACATTCGGTCTGCCAGAAATAAAAAGGCAATCAAAAAGACAACGACGGATTCACTTGAACTTGAGCTTCAAGGCGACAGATGACAGAAAACCAAAAGAATCTCGGGGAAATCGTGCGTGTAACTGCGTCGGCGACGACAACAAAACAATTTACATATTGACAAGGCTGTCAATGTTCTGGATTCTTTGTGTTCGTGGGGATGGCCACAGGAATCCTTTTGACATAATGCAATTTTCAGACAGATATGAAGAGCTTGGTGGCCGCTCAGCTCCGGTTGCATTTGTCAGGTTGTCAGACGATTGTGTAAGGTAATATCCACTAGACTAGATGTCGTCGTTGAATTCGCTGCTCCTGTCAGCACCGCACGGAGTCAAAATGTAATTTCTAGTCATAGTCAAGCAAATGCAGTTTAACACTTGTCAGCCGGCATTCATCCAGCTCTCTGGATTCAGTCGTTCCTCATTCAATGTGGCGTGTAACTGAGACATGCAATCCAATGCATCGAGAAACCCCAATCTTCCCCAGCCAACACACACTCACTTACATCAAAGTAAAACTTTTTCTATATAAAAACGCACCAGGGGGTCCCCGATTCGGTTATGTGCTCTTCTATGCAATGCATAGCTCCACTGTTTGGGTTACACAAAACTACTCTAAGGTGGATTCGAGTCCCATTAACTGGTAATTCGATTGGAAAAGATTTTTATTTAAACATTGAAATGATTTGTTTTTTTTTATTAATTAAATTGTTAGTTAAGTCTTGGAGTAACCTAGAGCTGTAAAAAGCAATATAATCACTCCTTTTTAAACAATTTTTTTTACTTTATGTAAGAGAGAGAATTTTCATAAAATCCTATTTTGATTGATTGTATTCTTGAATGCTTTTATTATATTTTTTTTTTATTTGTTGTATAATTTTAAAGTTTACCCCTATTAAATTCGAATTAAATTCCTCTAAAAGGATCCCATTCTTTTACTCTAACAACCCAAAAGGGCATCCATTGTTCCCTGTTCTCCACCTTATGTTGAACGAACTCCCTTCCTGTTAGCCGGCACACTCATGTCGTGTCATTTGGTATGTCGCCGCCTTCCTTCAATTGAATTCTTGTATTATTTTTTTTCTGTATTTCAGCTACAAAGTGCTGACTCCACTCCGTTCCCCTACCGATTTCCTAGATGTGTGCTCTTATTTTCGGTTGTGCTTCAAACACACCGACTGCCGACTGCCGACTGCGTCCGCCGGCTTCTTCGCCTTTTGCCTTTAATTAGCAGGCCGATTTATTTATTTACTTTTGTTCTGTTGTGGGTTTATCTCGGTGCTGTCTCGCTGACTTGCTCATTATTGGGCTGCTTGAGATTCCTCTTTCGGTTTACTTTCGGCTATTGAATTTCATTTGAAACTATTCAGGGAAATCTCCTATGTTGTTTTAATAAGAGTGCTTTCTTTTGGGAGATTATACATTCGATTCGCTCGGTTTCATTCAGTCTGGAATGATTTGATTAAAATGTTTGTGGTAGCCAGCCCAGCGGCTGGCAATAAATGTCTAATAAAAATATAATTATTACTACTCGCCCACCTTTGGTCTGTTCCCAGGATACCGGGTTTATCTTTCGGTTTTTATGGGTGCTACACCCTCGCTGGCCACCTTATCGCCAGGCAGTGTGTGTGTGGTTGGGAATCCTCGGCAGTTAAGCCACTCCCCTGCCCATAAATTCTTCCGAGTATATATTTTACTTTCCTTTCCCCCGCTCCGGACACCTTTCGCTTCGCTCATCCTGTATTGTAATTTTATGTGAAAATTTGTTTATTAAGTAGACTTTGATAGTTTCTCTTGGCCAGCGGAGAGGAGTTACTTTAATTTATTTCCTTTTTTCCTTCCGGAGGGATGGTAATTAAATGGGTGCGGTTTGGCCATTAGAAGACAAATAATTTATCTGGCATTAGTCTTGATTTGTTTCCACATACTCATTCGAATTAATATCATTTCTCTCAAGTGTGGAGTGCTTCCGCATTTTTTTGGAAGATTTATATGTAGATTTCTCGTTGTCAACACTGGTACAAAGCGACTGGAAAATGTATTTGTAAAAAATCTCCCCCGAACACAGGGTAATTAATAATTAACATATTTCGTTGAAAAATCGGGATAACAAATTCGAATAAGTCATTCGAGGAACTCGGCACTTCTTCCTTCGGCGGCTCTAATTATTTAAAATTTGTTGCATTTATTCTGGGTCCCCTAAGGGATTTCTCACTTTTTTTCCCAGTTCTAAATTTAACAACAAAATGGAGCAATAAAAAGGCGTCACCTTGCCAAATGGTTTTCAGCTTGTGGCGGCTACAGGCTGGCAGCGGAAAAAAATGGATCGGGGGGCGGAGTAAATGTGTTTTATTCTTGGGCGCCCACTTGAGGCACGCACTCGGGGATCAGGGAGGAAAGGTGGTGGGAACATGTTCAGAATGAGGTGATTTTTAAATTAGACTGTTGGGGTAACAAAATGCTCCCCAGCAGCGTTTTAATTGGCATTTATGTGGGGAAAAGTGTTGAAAGGCGGCAAAGGGATTGTAAAACAAACACCACAAGCAAATGTGTTGAGTTTGGTTGTTTTTTTTTTTAAAGTTTGGTGACTGAAAATATTTTAAGTTAATTATTTAGTAACGGTTGTATTAAGTAATATAAATGGAATTTTATATTTAGTTTTTCTAGATAGATATTGGTACTAAAAATCTAATACTAAACCGTAAAAATATTGGTTTTGCCTTATAAACATTATTTGGATAATGCAAGCTATTTCTTATCAATTTAATACATCCAAATCACCATATAAAAGTCGTAAATCACACAGACCTCTCACTGACATATGAACAGCACATTTATTTACTCGCCGAGAAGGAACCAAGTGGGTCAGGCAACCTCCTGTAACCTGCCAAACCACTTGGCCACGCAATCCCTTGACCCAAAAGGGTTGTCCAGTCCGGGAACCCCTTGCAATACCAATCCCAATTCCAATCCCAATCCTTTGCCATCCTCGAGTGTCAGTTTGCGGTCATATTTCATTTCTTTGACCAACTCGTTTTCCTTTTTTCTTGGTAATTTTTTCTTGGTCAACTTGTGGTTGAGGTACTGGAGAGAAACAAAGACTCGTCTTGAAGTGGCATCCGATGGACATTAACATTTACATTTTTATTACAAACAAATTCTTTGCGGTTACAAATGCGTCAATGCAAATAAATTTTTAAAAATAAAAGGGATTTGTGGGGTGGTTCCTTGGTCCACTCTCACGACTCTTCTGTCAAAGACAGTACAAATTACTTACGGTCAATAAATCAAGCCGCTTGTCAAAATAAATGCATAAATTTACCAACTGTTTTTCGACTTGCATTAAAAGCTTCGCACGTTGGGAAAAGGGGGAATTACCAAAAAAGTGACTTTATCAATTGAAATGGTTAGTTTTATCCATTGGGGAATTGGATTTGTTAAAGGCTTAGTCAAGTTGGTCAAGTAAAGTTTGTTTTGTTTAGGGTCTATTGAAAATGTGAGGTAGTTTGTAATAGGCATTGTCAATAAGTTTTTATTTGCACACAATTTCTTTTAATTTATATAGCTTAAAATATTAATATTATTTCTACAATAAAAAGTAAATCCAATTCCATACAATTCTTGATAATGACTGAAGTTAACAAATTAGTTTTAAAGAGCATTCCTAGTTCGCTTTATATTATTTTCGCCAAATAATGGTCAAATGGTCAAACGATGGCCACTGCTTAAGCGTTTATAATTTTTCGATTTATAGTCACATTTATTTACCGATGTTCCGATAAAAGGACAATGCCAGGAAGAAAGCCAGTGAATAAGTCAGGCAAATGATTGATTGCCCATATTGCCCTGCCGTGAAAGAAAGCCAGACGAAGACCCAATGGAATTGAGAAGCAATCGCCTTGGTCCAGCTGTAAACAGGATAAGGGACAGGGCAGGACAGGACAGGCCAAGGCAAATTTGTAACAATAAAGCGTAAAGTTAGGCGTCTTTTGGGAAATTCGCAACGCCCAGATGATGGCTAGAAAGGAAACGATAGGGTTAAGGAAACCGGAAACTTGCTAAACGAGTTGGCGTTAGATAGAATCCCCACCGAAGGGATGAATGATTGATACCCGGCAGTCACACAAAAATTACTCAATTAGTTAGGCATTAGCCAGAAGGAGGAAAAGTCATTTGGTGAAAACCCCTTTATCCCAACCACAAAGATTTTCTCGACTCCTTTGACTTCTTAGCCAGCGTAAGTCCAGTGGCCCGGGCAATTAGGGGAAAACTCAATTGGGCATTGACCGACCACAGAACCCCATTATAAACAATTTTCCTTATCGCTACCGTGGAATAAAACGAACGAAAAGTGAGGTAAGGAAAACGTAAAATGCATTAGGAGAGAGAAACGATTTTAGAGCCATCACATTAGAACCTTCTTAGACACTTCGGCCCGACAAAAATTGCTGCAAATCACGGCAAGTAAATTGGACAAAATTGAGGCCCGAAATTTGTTGGTAAATTAAGTAAAGTACACCCAAGAGGAGTCGGTTCGGTTCGGATCTCTCCTCTCCATTAGCATGTACACGGGGCTTGGAGACGATGCATGATTAACCGCAGACGGAAGAGGGAAAATAATGCAGACGCAGCTCTCGATGTCGCGACTGGGAGATTGGGTTTGGGTTTCGGTTATGGGTTCTGGGATCTGGGTTCTGGTTACTTTGGTTTTCTCTGGCAATTAACTGGCGCTAGCTGAGGTATAGGTGAACCTATGCATTTAATGAGGTGGAGAATAGAAAATATATGAAGAAGAGGGAATGGTTTAAAGTTCCATTGTTAGGTTCTTGAACCTTAGAGAAGCTTGAATACATTTTGTTTTAATTTCACACATAGTTCTTATAAAATAGAACCGTTTCCATTTATTGGACTCACTTCAACCTCATGTTGTCAACATTTCAATGCCAGAAATTAAGCCCTTAAAAACAGATACATTAACCATAAAGTTCTTCCCGCAATTAGTGTGAACAAAAAACCACTCAAAGTGTTTTAAGGGCCAACAAAACCTATTGTTATCATTTCGGATACTGTTGTCAAATGCAAAGTACACTCAAGTGTCGAAAGAATAAATTGGCTATGGCTATGCCCTTCGGTGTGGCGTTTTCTGTAAATGACAAAAACCAAAACGGTGCGAAATTCAAAATCACAATTGGAAGTTGACAACTGAAAAGCACTTGAGACAGACAAAAGGCCCCACAAGGACACAAAAAGTTGCAATTAGCGAATGTAAACAAGGGCGTTGGCCAAATAACTCAATGATAATAATGAGGCTGCCAATCCATATCGGCTGAGGCCAAAAATGACACGTAATTCCAGAGGGCTTTTCGCTCTTTAATATAAACTTATTAAGTTAATTAGCTGTGATTTGCCAATGCAAGAATATTCATCTCACCCAACATCATTACGAGAAAATTGCAGTCAGAAAAAAATGATATCCAACAGCAGCAGCTACCGGTTAATGCATTAAAGTATTATGCAAAAAATTGCAAAGATAAAGGGGACTGCACGGGAGGGGAGATTCAAGAGTTTTGCAAAGGGAACTGAAGTCGGAAATAAATTTAATGTGTTAATAAGATCAAAATATATTCTAAAACAAACAATAATATTTATTAGGAATATAAATTATGAAATTGAAATATTTTTAAAATATAATATAAATATTAAAAATAAATAAAGTAAATCAAGCTTTCAAGAAAAATAAATATTTTCCTTTTCAACAATTTTATTAATGTGTTTATGTCTGTATTGATTTTAAGTCCTCTTGTTTTTTAAAAATAACAAACTTGGAATTTATCAAAAGTTTCTATATTTATTTCTAATTGGTTTTGATAAAAAAAATTATATTTAAGTTTCTGTAGTTACATTTTTAAGTTAAGAAATATAATCTTCCCAACACCGTTTTTTTATATTACCCAAAAACTTTTCCTACTCCCCAGTTAACGTAAAAAACCAGCAAAAAGCCAAATGAAACTCAGTCAACACCTTGCCACAATGCAACCTGAAAGAAATAAAAGTACCAACGCATTTTTAATGGATTTTTCACGAATGGACTCGGCGACACGAACGGTGAGGACGGAGCAGGCATTATGCGGGTATTACTGTTGTTTGTTTTCACAGGAGCTCAGCCCATAAACCGAACCGAAACCCCAGTCCCCAGACCCCAAACCCCAACCCGAAACCAAACAAACGGCTCCAAGAGCGAAGCTGAACATTTTGTAATATTAAAACCTGCGGTCAGGTCTGGGGCCGAATCTGAATCTGGTACTGGGCGTGGCTGTCGCTGCAACAGTTGCATCAGGAACGCCGAGTGCAGGGGGCTATCCAACGGATCTCTGCGCGTGGCCCAAGCGTGAAAAGTGCTCTGCCATTGCCAAAAAGCTGTAATACCCGCAAACAGCAGCAAAAAGCATAAATACAAAAATATAACGAGAATATGTACAGGCAAATGTTACCTCTTTTGGACTTAGAGATACCTTTTGAACTCTCTATTTAATTTATATGTTAAATTTTTGAATGTTATTAAAAACAAAACAAGGCCTTTTTTTTTTATTAATTCTTATAAATATATAAATACAAGTTTTCTTTTCCCACAAACTCATTCATTATTATTCACCTAAAAAAAAAGTAATCAAAAGTAAGCAAAAGCCAAAATACCCCTCTAACGCCCGATTACAGGATATGCAAATGGAGAAAGAGAAAAAAAAGTGTTAATAACACTAATTTGTCTGCGGTCAAAATGGTAATTTTTGTGGATTTTTCTGTTGGCTGGATGGTTGGAATTGGGTACGTTTGCCTCGCCTCGACTCTTTGGCTTTTGTTTTATATATTTGCGTGCTGTGATTGGCAATTGTCAGGTAGGACTTTATGGTCAGTAGGTGAAAGGCAAAGAGTTGCAGCCAGCAGATAATGAGATGTAAACGACCACGAGGATCGGATGCATTTTTGATTGTGGATATCTCCACGTAATTGGGTGCCAAAAACACAGCACAGATCATCGACAATTGGCCAGGCCAATAAGGAAGAAAGACTTTACTCAAAAAAGAGGTGCGAAAAGGGTCGAAAAGTTAATTGGAGTTTGTTTTACTTGGAAAGAGTTATAAAAGTTTGGGACTGTTTTGGAATTATTACAACAGACAGTTTCAAGTAACAGTTTCTTGGCAAAAGAATTTCTAGTCAATTAAACATGCTGTCACACACTCTTTGTAAACCAATATCATTAAATAAAATAGTCGCTACTTGAAGTATGTTAATAACCTTAACCAACTTAGTTGAGCATACTTGGCCGTAAGTCAGGCGTGACCTTTTTACCAGTTAACCAGTTAACCATTAGCCCTGGCCCTTTTAATCGCTTTACCCTCTTGCAACCCACAAATATTTATATGTAAAATGCACCCGCATCCTGCGAAAAAGTAACGCAAATAGTTAAGTTGAATAGTGGGGTTGGGTGACTTGTAATAGGACGCGCTTCCACCTGGTGCTTAGTCACCCTTTCGCTGCTGTTCCCTGCCATTTCTGGGCAATTATCCTTGGCTCTCCTGGCTTAGTTCAGTTTTTTAGGAATTTAGCTGCGTAATTCCTGGCTTTAACGGTTATTTTATGTGTGCTTGGTAGCACTTTGAAGTTATAATAATTTTCTAAAATTGTTATACTTTAGAAATTCAATTCAACGGTAAAAGCTAAAAAATATAATGATCTTCTCGCTAGAAACTCGCTTTAATTTCTCTTCAATAATTCCTCCTTTTTATTACCTATTCCTCAACCATTACCTATAAAGTTTCCCTCATTCAGTCATGATGTAAATTTCCGCCTTTGGCTGGACCAAAAAGAAAGCTCTCCAGTGGCTACATCATCTTCATCCATGGCACATCCGAATGCACTCAAGCATTTAGAGCAATAAACATGGGCAAACGATGACCACACATAATGCAGGGACCCCAAGCAGGAAGAAACGCACTCTTCTTTGCCCAATCAAATGGAAATAATTGTGGTGGCAGTCCGAGGACCAGAAGACGAAGTGCTCCTCATTGTGTGTCCAGAGTGTTCTACTCCCCAGCTGACCCAGCTCATCCTCATCCACATTCACATCCACAAACCCATAGTCGCACTCACTGAAGTGTTGATGCATCCAGCGGCCTATTGATGTGGCAAAGGACAGTGGTTCTCAACAGCGATGATCATTTGGGTTTGTTTTTTGTGAAAAAGTGTTCATTCAAAAGTTGTCTCTATTTTTATAGATTTTTTTTTATTAAAATCATTTAAAATTAGTTATTAAAGTTTTTACTTAAATTAAGCCCTCAGTAATAAAGTTAAATCGTAAATTTATTTTTCTTTGGTTAGAAGTTGGTTAATATTTGCAAGTGTTTAGATTTATAGCTATATACTTAAATTATTTATTTATATTAATTTTGAAAATAATATTTTAAATAATTTATAGTTATTTTACATGCTATGCACTTTTTAATAGATAATTCTCTATTTCTTTGCATCACTGCTTTTGTGCACCTCCTTTATTCTTACCTCGCCACATCAATGATTTCTTTATTGAGCCTGCTCGGCAAACTCCTTTGGGATCTGGTGGTCTTTGTAAGTAGCCTGAGCACAGAACTCTGCCAATTAGTTCGTCTATCATTGTGAAGCTGCCACAAAACTGATTTTGTGGTTAGTTAGTGGCTTTGCTTAGGCTTCACGAGGCTGGGGTGAGAGCAAGGGTAAATAGAAGGGGTTAAGCAGCCTTATGAGCTATTCCCTTCAGCACAGGCAATTGGCTATCGACAGATTGAAGCTCGGTGACTTTGGAAGGGGTATTAGGTATTTAATGGGGATTATACAAAATACGGATTTTCTGCCGATTATTTATTTAAAAAGAAAGTCTTCAAATGAACTCCTTAACCCTCCGTTGTATACCTTTTCTAAAACCTTTGGTTGTACACCCGGGTCTGACCAGACCCTATACTTTCCTATACTTTTTAACCCTCCGTTGTACACCCGGGTCTGGCCAGACCTTTTTGTCTTTGAACGTAAATTTAATACATTTTTATTATAAGTAGCGACTTGGCCGTCCAGGTAGCTTCCTAAAATTTTATTTATGCATATGAGGATTTAAAAAGGATCCTAGAACAGGACGAAAAAAAGGATTTAAAAAAATGAAGACGATTTAACCCTCCCGGGTCTGGCCAGACCCGGGTGTACAACCGAAGGTGTAACTTTTTAAATCCTTTTTTTCGTCCTGTTCTAGGATCCTTTTTAAATCCTTATATGCATAAATCGATAGAGAATTAAATTTTAGGAAGCTACCTGGACGGCCAAGTCGCTACCTATAATAAAAATGTGTTAAATTTACGTTCAAAGACAAAAAAGGTCTGGCCAGACCCGGGTGTACAACGGAGGGTTAACGTTATGAACAATTAAATTGAATATTTGAATTTTATATAACATAAAATATAATAAATTAACATTTTTAATAATTAATTCTTAATTATGAATACCATAACATCCATCTTAAGCAAATAAAACTTTCCAAAGTAACCACTTAAGCTCAATATTTTCTAAATATTCAAACAAAATATCCTACCCACATCCATAAAAACTCCTCTACCCCTAAAAGGCATCAAGAACTCAAGGCGAGTGGTTAGGGTCTCCTATCCCTACAAGAGCTTTCCTAAAATAACTAACACATAAAAGGAGATCTGCAACCCTTCTCTTAGAAATCTTTCCAAACAATTAAGCCCAGCATTTGTGAAAACCAATCCTTGACAATATTCCCCTTTAGTAAAAGAAACTCCTTTTTTCCTCTATGCAGCTCTCCTATGGAAATGCCGACACACTCGACTCGACTCGCCGAAAAAAAAGTGAGATACGAGGGGAGATTCTAAAGGAATTTCTCAAGTGTTTGCCGCCACTGCGCGTTATGCAAATTTCTCGGGACTGGTAGCTAAAAAAAAGAAGGAATTATGTACGTAGGAATGAAAGAAATCTAACCAAATTTGTTGCAGCTCAAAAGTACAAAACAGAAAAGAGCCGAGGCCAAGCGAAGCGTATGCCACTTGTGCCAGTACAGTTGTCATTTGAATTGCCACAAGCGGAATTTCTGAGAGATTCGAATAGTGAATTCCCCTTAAATATTTAACACTTTCTAATAACATTTAATTTGATATTCTGAGTGTTTTAGACAAAGAATTATTTGTTATTTAGAGAAACGTTAGTGGCTTATTCTTATTTATATTTTATATTTCCTTATTTAAAAATTATTTTATTTACCCTGCTTTTTATTCTCCCCTGTCAAGGGTATTCAGGACTTCGTTCTGTGAACTTATCCTTCCTTCAATATTATCCACGACAGATGGTCAGTTGGTAAGTCACATCAACCACCACGAACACGTGTACGTGTTGGCAGTTCGTCAGTTCGTCAGTCAGTCACTCAGTCCAGTTCGGTTAAGTCCCTTTTGCAGTGCTTCCACTCAGTCACTTGTGAGTCAGTGGGTTTGGGTTCGAGCTCGCTTTGGGTCCACCCAGCAAATATGACAATTCCCTCGCACTCGCAGTCGCCGTAGCAGTCGCGGCATCTTGAACCCTCGTTGCGCCGTGAACCTTTTGGGGGTTGTTGGCTGTAACCCCGACCCCGAGCAAGACCACGGCCACGACCACGACCCCAACCCCCATGCCTCAATAGAGACAGTTTACCGATGATGGTGACGGGTACAGTTTGTGCATTGATACTGTTGTGTTGGTCGTCAAATGCCGGCGATGCCACTTGGCTGAATGACAAAACACAGGGGCCTTGTATTCAGAGCAGAGAGGTGGGTTTCAGGAGTTACCAATTACAAAAAATTTATCAGGGGTGCTACAGAAAGGGATACGAAATCTATTAAAAAGGTGTTCTAAACTAGGCTACAAGAATTTACATGCTAAGAAAGTGATACTCATACTGAATTTAATACCTTAAACATTTTATTGCATACTTTTAGACGCCTTTTAAAGAGTTTTCAAAACGGTATTGATTTCTGTGCCTTCCTCGTATATTATTAATTATTATTCCTATAGTTAATTATAAATTTAAGGATTTATAACGTTATTCCAAGGGATCTTTAATATATTATATGCATAAAAATACTTTTTATACTGTAACTTGTTTTTACGTAGTAAAAGTATAATAACCTCTGCTTTCTGAACTTAAAACACTTTCAAAACCAAACTAAATTAAACATTTATTTTGAAACTTTGTGTATTTGATTGCTATTTTTTATGCATTTTTGGTTAAATACAATTATGCCAATTATTTCACAGGTTACCTCGAATTTTCAGAGTCAGCATATGATATGATAATTGCAGATAATAGACCGATACATTTATACTATAGGTACCTACTCCTGAAGCTACCCTCGCAGTAGTTAATACCCCCGTGTTGTACGTGCATGTGGGGTAAGAACTTAGCTACCCCTCAGTCCGAGGGCTGCGAGCTCTTTTTGTCTGTGTGTTTCGGCTGGATTTAAGCGTTAAGTGGTTATATTGAAAATATTGTATTTACATCAGTAGGTGATTACTGTGCGCCGCCTTACAGCGATGACTCACACATCCCGGGCGTTCGGGCCTGCATGCTACATTGATAATTTCATTAGACTATTGAGCCGAGATCTGCGAGGTCGATGTTCTAGGTGGATGAGCATAATTGCCGCTGAAACATTCGAAAGGTGTAATGGGGGTCGTCTTCCCTTCCATTACGGGGCAAGTGCACCGGAGTGGGGGTGTGTGGACTCGGCTGGACCTTATCAGGGGCCTGACTTTGATGGATGCCAGGATATGGTGGTGGTTGTTGTTAGTAAACCGGATTTTTCAGGGAGAAAGTGTTTAGGCGGAAGAGAAAGTGCTCGAGATTTAATTATAGTTGGATGTGCCCGGGATAAGGATAATTCAATGGGAGAATAAAGCCTTGTTTGGATTGATAGGATGTCAGTGTCATATGAAACTTTGTTGACATTATCGAGCTGTATAAATATATTAAATAAACCAATATGGTTATGATAACCAAAATAATCAGTTTAAGTTTAGGTTAATATTTGGAATTATTTTTAATAAACAAACATGTAACTGTATACTCAAAATAACATCTTCAGTAAAGGTAAAGTTCAACCGCCTTCAACTTTAACCTTTTTGCGACCGCCAAACTTTATCGGCAGTTCCTCTTCCCCATAAAAAACTTCATTAAGTGCGTCAAAAGTTCGAGAGACAAACAATGGGTCCTCGGACCCCTTGGAAGCCTCATAAAAAACGCCGGCAACTCGAAATGCAGCAACCACAAAAAGAGCCGACTCTTTGGGGGTTTGAGCCCAAGCGATTCGCAGGGAAAAGGACGAAAGGATATTAATGATTTCGCGCTTGAATTGCAATTGCAACAGCAATGTAATAACAATATATCCACCAATGCATACACGCATACACCCTCTGCGGTCAAGCTGTCAATTTTTTTAAGCAACAAAAAACTGTTGAACTACATAAAAAAAGTACCGGGGGGAAACCCCTGCTCAATGGGGTTTCTCAGTCGCCCAACCCTAGATTTTCGGCGTTGCCAACGCAATGACAGTGCAGTATACATATATATCACTGCACTTTGCAGTCGGGGAAACCCTTGATGAATGCAGCTGAACAGTGGGTTTCAAAAGTGTAATATAAGAACATATTTTCTAAATTATTAATAATACTTTAACAAATCATAGAAATATTTGTACTAAAATTCGAAATAAAATAATAATAAAAAGAAGTCAACTCTTCATAATATGTGCTTGTTTTTAAAATCCAGTCTTAAGAGCATTATAAATTAATGTTATTCTAACAGAAATAATTATAAACATATAAATAATGAGAAATAATTATATATTATAAGCCTTGAAACCTCTTGATTTTATAGAAGCGAAACGCACTGTATGACGCACAGTTTTTTCTGGTTTGATCCGAACTTGATGGTCATCTCCTGGCATCCATCCCCTCAATTTGGTTGCTTTGTTGTCATTTTATGCACATTTGTGTTTGTTTGCCGAATGATTTGCACAAAAAAATTTGTTTTTCGGATTGCATATTGGACAACATATCGATGCGGGGCGAAGGGACGGAAGTTTTTTACATGAAAAAATTAATTGAGTTTTTTTCTAGTTGACTGCATTTTTAATGAAATCGTTAGGGTTCGCTTGTTGAATTCTGCTGCACTTCTGAACTCGACTGGCCTGTCAAATAAACTTTTTTTCTGGTCATTGCTGTGGAGATAATGCTCTGGGGATAATGGTCTATCAAAGACCCCTCGAATGAAATTTGGTAGTTTTTTGTACAAATTTGTGCGGAAATATTTGCACAGTTGTGGGATTAACTTAAAAAATATTTTAAGCCAACAACCAATACCTCATGAGGTTAAGCATACCTACTCATAAAGAAACCTTTTTCAGGGTACCAAGTCCAACTTTTATTGTCCACACAAAATATCACTTAAGGGTAATGGGTAATGGTAATCCATAAAAACCTTAAAATTATTGTCAGGAAAAGCAGTTTTCGTCATAGGAATGCAGTTAGTGAAAATAAGTAGAGAATCTTTCCAGGAAACAAAACGCTGTCCACACAAAAAGACATAATTACGACATCAAACTGAAAATAAAATCGTAAAAATTATTACAGCCACACAGGGAATGAAAATTAAATTTATGGAGCCAAGGCAGAAGACAATTAAGGTGATCTCAAGAAGAAATGTAGTTTTTAATAAAAATCTATGATCTACAACAAAATTAGCCCAACATAATGGAAACTGTTCCCGGAATGCATTCAATCAAAATGTGTGCTCTTTGGGGATTTCTCTCATGGTCTTTACGTTGATTTAAAAAGTTATAATTAATGTGAAACGATCTTTTTATCACCACAACTTGATCTACATTTGATAGATGTATGATATCTTGGAGCAGAGAAGGTGCCACAAAGGTTAATTTATTAGCTTTTGACCATTTGAACTCGGTCGGTCGTAGTTTGTCTTACTCAGTTTACTGATCGTCAAGCCGATCAAAAGTTCTGACCTCTGCGTGTTGGCATTCTTCTTCGATTTCAACTTCAGTTGATGTTCCACCTTAATGTGTGGTAAAGACCATTAAAAAAACTAAACTCAAATGGAAATAGTTTATAAATTTGTTATGGTTTTTTCCTGTAAGCAGTAAAAATTCCTATTCGTTGTGTGCTTGTGTCGAAAACTGATGATCGGAGTCAAAGAAATTTGTTAATTTTAGGGCAGTTATTTTGGGTTGTGAGTCTGACACTGATGAGGAGTGATTTTTGAGCACTATCTATTTGTGAACATTTATTATGCACTTATAAATATAGATTGAATTAGTAAATTAATCACAAAACAGTTAATTGAAATTGTATGTGAACTCTTTAAAGAACTACACATAGGCTGATTTTGTACTTATTTCAACATTATATTTTATAAATAGTTTCAACAATCACAATAAGAAAAGTAATATAGATATGTAAACATTAATGAGATTTTTCCGTGATTATTTCTTATTCGTCAGAGAATTGTGTGAATTTTTAAATATATTTAAGTCGAATTAATTTACAATTTATTGCTCAATTTATTTTTTTAAACATTTTATTCATGGCTAAGTTTTATTGCCAGCTTCAAGAATTATTTTTAAGCATTACCTTTGGGTTTTCTTGTTATATTAAATTTATGAAATAGCTTGAACCACATTCACTTTAAAATAGGGTTGTCAAAAGAGGTTTTCATCCTCTTTAAACCCTCCTACAGACCGCACGTGTCATGAATTGAAAAATAAGAAAGTAGCCTTTCGATTTATATCTTTGATAACTGTTTGCTTCTCCTCCAGATCGAGTTACTCCTACGGCATTTTGGGTTTCGAAGATCCTACGCAGCATCTATTTCAGATGATTTGAGCTCGTGCCCTTTTAATTTTCCAACCCCCGCAGAGTTCAACTTCAGAAAGACATCTCAGCACATGCCACACTTCACTTGACACGACGCTAAGATGCTGCCTCACTTTTTGGGTTTTTATTTATTTGTCTGTACTCGGAAGATTGCTCTTATCGTTTTAAGGCTATTAGTCGAAAAATGACCCAAAAAATTACTGCTAGCTTTTATGTTATTCCTAATAAAAAAAGGTGAAGGCTATGTAAGGAATAGAGAATACCCAGGAATGGTGCTAATTAAAGTTAAAAATAAAGAGTCATAGACCCCTTCCAAAAGCAAGAAAGATTTCTATAATTTATAAAATTTATTTCATATATCTATAAGGATTTCTTGAAAGGTATTTCGTTTGACAAATATTTTTTTATGATTTTTTCAAAGTCATTTTCAATGGAAAATCCCTAATCTGTATCTTATTTTTATATGTTAATTTTTCTTAACAAAGTAAAATCGGATTAAAGGCAAAATGTTGAAATAAAAAAATTGTTTTTATATGGCAAAGTGCTTAAACATTTTTTTAAGCTCGATTTATTTAACAATTAAATATAATATCAAGATTGACAGATACTGCTTGAAATACGCCGTTTTCTGGGACTACAGGGTATTAAAAAACCGAAGAAAATAATGCAAGACCCTGCCACCCAGAGATGCTGGGCAAAACTCGACGCGCAATTAAAACTTTTCATGCACATCAACTTTCACTCAAGGAGAACTCCACCACCGACTGACAGACAGCGGCAGCGGTTCTTCTATATAGTCCCCTCGGTGCCCCGATACATGTACATAGGGAAAAGTAATATTTTTCTAACAACCGACAGGCAATCAGCGAGCGGCAAACAAATTTTCCGTGGAAAGATCTTGAAATAAGATGATCTCCGGCGGCAGAAACCGAAACAGAAGCCGTAGCCGGAGCTGGAGCTGGAGCATCCAATGCAGCGCACATGTCAGGGCTTATGCCACAAGTCAGCGGCAAGTGTCAAGTGTTTCATGCCACTTGGCCACCAGGGGAAAAAACTCAGCAACAGAAAACTGGGAAAAATAAATCCATGTAATGCCTTCTGTGACAACACTCGAGGCGCTCTTCGGCTTGTCAAAAGCCAGCCGCATATTAAATGTGTTTTGCCTCCACAATAAATGATCTTTTGGGGATAAGACCATCGGCTGATGGCCCAACACATTCACGGATTTGGTTACAATCGATTGAGAGATGGAGATGGTAGTATTTATAAATCTACAAATGCCTCCAAGGGAAGATCAAGCTAAGGAAACTGTTTACTTAAGGAGTGTGCTTGCAGATATACATTTTGACTTAATTTTTCCCTATATGATAATAATAATATTTAAAAAGGAATAATAATTTAAGCAGAAAAGCCTCTGTATTTGGCAGCTTCTGCTTTTATTAAATAATCAAAAGGTTACCGTTTTATCAATTCGTAAACGTAAATATTATTATTCTTATTTACATCACTCCTTATTGGGGCTATTTTCTTCTAAACCATATTTATTTTCGATGAGTTTCCATTCAATATTCTGACACATAAAGAATACCTTACTTCCACTTCCCTTTTTCCCTGAAGCTTAAACTTCATTAAGATCTCATAAGCTCCCGTTCGGCCCAATAAGTATTGTGATCACCAAATAAAGCCATTAGTTTAGCTGCCGTCAAACTAACTGTTCCCCTACCGCTTTATGGTTTGTTATCGACTCTATATTTATATTCATATATTACCCCAATCTCGTAATGATTGGACTTTATTTCTATGGCAAGCAGATGTGAGTTTTTCCGAACAAAAGTCGCACTACGAGTGCTTCCCCCAAGGGCAGGCAGCAGCAGCAGATGCACGATCTTAACCAAGAGACGACCCCATGCGGGCCTATTAGCCGGCGGCTTACGACACGATGCCAACACCATTTAACTGTGGAAAACTGGGGAAAAGCGGGGAAAATGGGAGCCACATAATTTCTATGATTATGTTGAGTGCAAAGAGCAAACAGCAAAGAAGTCTGATCTTTTTCCTCGGCTGTCTGTTCTCGCCTAATACAACAGACCCGCTAATGCTAATGACGGCGAACACGTGCAGCGACAACGCAAACAGCAAGAAAAATAAAAAAAAAAAACTAAAAAAGATAAAGAAAAAAATTAAAGAAACACAACTTAAAAAAGAACAACAAACACAGGCACACACCAACAACAATCGTTTCGCATAAAGTGCAACTTTGATGACTCTGAACGTTTTATGACAAGATCATGGCACGCGGGGCGATGATAGAGTTTACAGAGAAAATAATTATAAACAGAATTGTCTCTGTAAATAAATATTATAAAATATATAGGATATTATTAAGACTCTTCTACTATCTCTGATAAATAAAGAATGATAATTATAATTTAATTAATAACAATTCATGTTATTCTTTCATTTTCATTCTAATAATTTTTAAAAAATATGAGCAAGCTCCTAGAATCTGCAATAGATTTCATTAAATTACTTAATCTACCCTCGCAGTTGCTGCTGCTCTCTGGCATAATAATAATCATCATCATCGGCCTTTGGGACGGACTGACTGTGACTGTTGGCATTTGACATTTGATGGCGTGCGCTCGTCCCATAACCATTTCTTTAAGCTAATAACAACAGCCAGCCCAACAGCCGCCACACCAGCAACAATCATAATAAACTTTTCATCTTTTTATGTTATGTTAAATACGATGCTGCCGTGGAAGGTGCGGGGATCCGCTCCGATCCGAGCCGATCCTCACATCTGGAGACACTTTGTTAATGGTCTCTAGTCCCGATCCGAGTGCGCGCTGCTGCTCCCTCTCTTAGGGCTCCCCAGTCCCCCGTGCTGTTGCTTTTAATGCCATCTAAAAACTGTTTTTAAACGCAAATTAATGTAGGCCCTGGTCCAAGTTTTTATTTGAAGTGTTGACTGACTGACGGACGGAGGGAGGCGCTGTCTTGGTCTTGTGCCAGCGGTGATCTGATCCGATCTGCCTTGCCATGTTTATTTCTTGTTCTTGTCGATTGTTATCTTTATGAAATTTTCACTCGACTTAATTGCATGCACACTCTTTAATGGCTCTTGAAATTGAAAAAAAAGAAAAAATAAAAATAAGAACAGAAAATGGTAAAAAGACAAGCGTGCTCAGAAGCTGGGGAAATCTCTCCCTGGGGGAGCCCAAAAATAAAACCAAGAACCAAGTGAGTTTTACTGCTTATTAAATGTTACTCCAATGCTCCTTCAAAAGGGTGCAATATCAGATATTTATAGGCAACGCTCAACTAACCATGAAAAAAGCAATCCTAAAAAAGAGCGAAAACGTTTGTACTTCTACGGTTTGTCTGTAAATTATTGCATATATGCAAGTAAGAAATACCTAAATAAATTGAAACAAGTGGGAAAGCTACAGTCGAGTGTGACCGACTGTAAGATACCCGGTACCCAAAGCATTGTGGGTAAAATTAAACAGCACATGAACATGGAAAAAAGGAAATGTTGACAACTGAAGACAAATATTGCTAAAAAAATGTTGAGCAACTCTCAAAAGCGACAAATGTTGCTAGGAACATGCTGAGCAACATCCAATAAAGACAAATGCTGCTAGGAACATGTTGAGCAACACGCACGTGCGCTCTCTCTCTCTCTCTCTTTCAGAAACTTTATTGTTTAATAACTTCTATGTTTATCATCCGATTTTACTCAAATTTTCAGAACACGTCCACTATTGCCTTCTTGTTAAGACTGTCTATTTTATTTACGCCGAAAATCACGCATATGGCTTATATAACGTTTTTTACTATTTTTGGGGGCGGAAGTGGGCGTGGCCAAATTTTAAAACAAACTTGATCTGCGTTCAATAGATTCCAATGTTGTCACCAAATTTGGTAACTCTAAGTCTTATAGTCTCTGAGATCTGTTGTTTCACACGGACGGACGGACAGACGGACAGACGGACTTAGCTAAATCGACTCGGCTGGTGATGCTGAACAAGAATATATATACTTTATGGGGTCGGAAATGCCTCCTTCTGCCTGTTACATACATTCTCGGTTGGCACTAACTTATAATACCCTTGTACCCTATGGGTACCGGGTATAAAAAATTAGGAAAGGGGGGAAATTGTTTAGTGCTTTTTAATGCTATTTCTCTAGCAAAGTCTCGGCACTCTTAGAAAGGTCTTAGAATTAATGTCATTTTATATATTCGAGGGCAATATTTAATAATATTTTTGTGCTAATTTATTTTAAGGTAGAACTATTTTTAAAAGTTCCGGATGTAAAGTTATCTGTTTGTTAAAATTATTTTAGAAATAATTCAAGAGCAAATTACTGAGAAAATAATCCGAATAACATCCTTTTTCCACCGCATACAAGACCTCCTTCCTCCCTTCCAACTGCCAATCTAATCTGAAATCAATGTTAACCCTTGGTTCGCAGAGTATGAAAACAAAATTCTAATGCCACAAAAGAGAAAGAGATTCCACCAAAAAAAAAAAAGGAAAAAGAAAGACATGCAAATCAGTTTTGCTCTTTTCCTTCTAGCCAGGAGACACACAACCCATAAAAATCATTCAAGCGGCGCCAGGCTATAAAAAACCAACACAAAACCAGGAAGGCAAACCAGAAAAAAAAAAACAATATATAAATATAAGGAGAAGAAAGAAAGCAGGAATGAATCTTTGGCTCGTTGGTTGGTGCTTAAGCATGTTGAAAGCGATTGACTCCGGGACGGGAATGGGATTTGGATTGGGTGTCTTTTGGCGTGTGATTAGCATACGCAGTTTCGCATGACACCCTTTTTGTCAAGGGGTTGGCATTATAGGGCTTATCAACCGACTTTTATTCGTTACACAAGTCAACGCTGCCTAGCGATAAGGGGTAATTCTACACAAGGATATATGTTGTCTCTCTTTTTTGCGTAATTTATTTGTGAAATTTTTATTTGACTCTTTTTGGTTTGGGTAATGCGTGTGTTGTAACGACGATTTCCGAACCGATGACATTATGTCAGATAAGTGAAATTACATGTTATGTCGACATTTTTTACAAGCGATTTTATATTATTTGTAGGCTTGGGGTAACACCCGGAATGTGTTATGATTTACTCTTGTTTTTTCAGTTTTATTAACACATTTTTTTAGTAAACATTTTTGTTTTTTATTTGTATTAAAATATATTCTGTTGAGAATGGATTTGTCTCTTGTGACATTATCGTACTCCGCTAATTGACAAATGTACTTCCAATAATTACAAGTCATAAT
Source organism: Drosophila auraria (assembly GCA_008042615.1). Lineage (NCBI taxonomy): Eukaryota > Metazoa > Arthropoda > Insecta > Diptera > Drosophilidae > Drosophila > Drosophila auraria. Next base: position 40,566 of record VNJW01007722.1, on the reverse strand, counting down.
AAATAGTAATTAATGTAAAAAATAATTAAATAACTTGTATTTCTGATTTCATTGGAATCTTATTATTTCCGAACAGAAACACTTTTATTTGAGATATTAATAAAGAATTTTTTGTACAAGGAAGTAGTCCCAAAAAAATGACTAAACATTTTCCTAATATTATTTACCAGGTTTGACCTCTTTGTTTCTTTATTAAGTTTTTTTTTATGCCAGATTAATTTTATAAAATCAAACTGCAAATATTAGTTCCTTAAATATATTTCTTAAATTTCCTGTTCCTTTCCAATTACTTCCACGTTGAATCCTTTAACACTTGCATTCCCATTTCGCCAGCCGAAATGAGTTTGCAATCCCATTGAATTGCCCCAAACTGTAACTCATCAGAGCCCTTTTGTCCATCCCCTCGATGGAATTCGCCCCCTGGACAAACCGAAAACGCAGGAAGTAAAATCTGGCAAATGCCATTTTTTAATTGAATTTTCATTACATTTCCGTTTCGACGGTTGCAAAGCTACCGAATGCAAAGCTGCCGAAACAATTTAATAACTGGGAATCAGGAGTCAGTAAGTCCGTCCAAGGATATTTACATTTTGTCTTTTATTTTCTTGTTTGGCCGTGTAAAAATATTTGGCTGAAATGTTTTCAAGTTTTTTCGCTTTGTTTTTCTCTGGGTTTTTATCATGCAACACTGCACCGGCGGCAACACGGAAAGCCGCTTACGTTGCACGGCAGGATTTGATTTTTGACTCGTTCTTTTGCACTCTCGTTTTTGCATCGTTTTTTATGATGATTAAAAGTTATCTTAATGCCGGGCTAGGTTTACGACAATGTTGTCCCCGTTGTCGCTTTTTGGCGAAAATTTCCGGGGAAACAAAACAGGGTGAGAAGAGTGACGACTGTCAGGAGGAGTCATTCAGTCATTCAGGGCAATGAAATGTTCATTCTGAATGGTTTTAATTGCGTCTAGCAATGGCATCTTTAATGACTGATGACAGGACACGAACTTAATGTCAGCTGAGGTGTGCTGGATGGGTAATCCTTTAATGCCAAAAGAGACTGTTTTATAGATCGAATTTGCTGCGCTGAGAATAATGATGATTCATACTCGTATTTTGTGATTAAAAGTTTGCTTAAAAGATTATAGATTTTAATGGGGATTAACTTAATAATATAATATATTTATAAAAGAAGATATATGTATATTAAAAATTTAGTTTTGCAGGCAAACAATGAATTTTTTTCCCTTTATAACAAACATAATTTATGATAATTTGTAAGAATTATTTTTTAAAAATTATTATACAAAGAAAATATTTTGTAAAAATTCCTATATTATTTTTCTAATAGGAATTTTTTTCTTACAATTGATTTTCCCCTCAAAGTAACTATAAAAGGCAAATGCAGGTTCAGTGTTTTCTAACTGCCATCAAAAATTCAGCAACATGGTCAGTTGTTGATTAATGCAGACACATGTCCGTTGGCAAAACGCTGGGAAAACGAAAAGGAAGAATTTCGGGTGAAAATGTCCTGGTTGATTTGAAAATGCACTCAAAATCTAAGGCTTCTATTTGCCATCTCCATGGCCATGGCATGATGTGCGATTTTCATGTCCGAAAGTGGGGGGACATTCGGAGCTTGGTCCCTTTCTCCTCACTCGATGCAATCCGTCATAGAATCTGCAGTAAGGATGGGTGGGGATCCTGTGGGTGTGCCAGTGTGTGTGTTCGGGCAAAGCCAATGAACGGTAAACTTAATTATCCAGCTTAATTGTCAGGGATGTGAGTGGGCTTGTCTGCTTTATGGATGCTCCTAATGCAGCATTATTAATTGCCTGCAAGTGTAAATTCCAAGCCTGCAATGTAAATTGCAAAATTACAAGAACAGGAACCGAGCAGAGAGCTGTGTGTTCCCCATATCAAATAAATCTCATTCCCCTTGCTGTCTTAAAGGAAGACTGAGAAATATACATCTTAATTTTTATAAATACTCTGGATTTGCTTAAAAAATGTATTTTAATATATAAAAGTTTACTCATTCTCTATCTTTCGATAAAGTAAAAACCGGAAAAGAATGCTTAAAGGATATTCCCATGCATAATGGGATCTTCAATCGACTGTCTTTTGAATGCAATACCAAACATTTTTCCCAGACTTTTCCCAGACATAAACTGAACATTTCAATTTCTGTTTGTTTGCCCAACAAATTTTCCGCTTGGCGAATTTTTATTGACAATTAAATCCGAAAGCAGAGAACAAATCGAGCACCCTTAACCATGGACGCAGCAAATTGGAATGCAAATATGCAAATTTCTTTTCTCTTTCGTAGAATTTTTATTATATTTTTTACCAGGGAGCTGTTGACATATGCGATGTGCATAAATTTCCGTTGTGCCTTAAAACATTTCCGCAAAATCATAATAAACGTTGGGGAGCACAATATATACATATATAGATTGAAAAAAAAATTATAAGAAGGCAAGACAAAGCTGGAAGAGTAACAGTTGCTGACTTCAAAATAATAATTCATGCGCAAGGCAATCAAAGCAAATCAGGATTGTGGTCCAGGATCTCGGGTCCAACGTCGCTCTCCCGCTGACGTGGATGATGATTTAGCTCCTTGGACCCGCGGGGTTAAGTGTGACTGACATGTGTATGGATTTCGCACAGATTCGCCCGTCTTTATTCCCTTTCAGAAAAGTTAGTTGAGCGTAAAATATTCTTTCTCAAAGGGATACAAAGGCTAGCGAATAGAAAATGAGCCACAAGAAGGGTTTGGGTGAAAAACAACCTTTAAGGTAAATTTATTTATAAGGTCACTATATCTTTTAAGAAAAGGTCAAACATCTCAACTACAAAGTATGGTTATGCTTACCTTATATATTTAAAATATGAATAAATACTTAAGGCTAAGTATCTAAATACCAGTAGCTTCTATTTCTTAAACATCTCTAATTTATCTCAATTAAGAAAATCTAATTCATCAGGCAAATCTGAATAGAATTATTTTAGTATCCTTTTACTCAAGGGAATGAGACATAAAGTATATCCTTCTTAGCTCCCAAAAAGAGCCAACAATCTCCCAACACACACACATTTCATCCCATCAGTTGCCCTAATCATCCTCATTTTCCAACCCGGCTTTCCAGCATCTCAAATGCGGCAAATTATAAGCAGTAAATTACATTAAAGACAAAAACGTATTGATTGCCTGAAAGTGCAATCCCCAATCTCCGATCCCCCCTGATACCTCTCGCTGCATTCATCTGACACCTTTGAAGTATCTTTGTATCTCCGTCTTGGCACAATGAGGCAACGAGGCAAGGCTGGGCGCTGCAGCTGCACTCGGAGCTGCATATAATGTAAAATAAATTGGATTATCCTTTGATTCATTCACAGTTTGTCGCCCGGTCTGGGCTGTCACATAATTTATATGCTTTACATATTTCAAATCCGAGGGCCACCTGAAAGTCGGTTGCAATCTCCCAACGCGATGCATTTCCCGTGTGTGTGCCTGTGTGGGAGGCCCATTAATTTGCCGGGGTGTCAGTCAAAGGAGGCGATAACAAGTTTCGGCTGATTTGATTGCCGCCGTCTGCGATGAGCAATGAGCTGCTTAGATTTACCCTCGTGAGTGGTTGCGCTTACCTTTCCCCTTTTGGGTTCGATCTGGTTCTAGGACTGTGATGGCGGAGTACAAGGTCGTAATTGCTTTTGGCTGGAGGTTGGTAGGGGGTTAAGAGGTCCTGCATTCAAATGGGATAAAAATAGGTCGTAAGAAAGGAAAATATTAAGGTAAATCCTAAAAAGGTCTAAGGACAAGAGTGGCTTACATAAAAAACATTAATTTATTATGACAAATATAATGCTTTTAACGCTAAGATATAGGCAATGATAATTTAAAGAATAATTAAGCAAACTTATATGTATGGTAAAACACTTAAATCAGTTTTAATTAGAAAACTATTTAGTGGTATTCGTAGTTAAAATAGTAGTAGAATCTACACAAAATTTATAATAACTTATTTTCTATGATTCCCTTAAAGAAATGTATTTTATTTTTAATATTTATTAATATCAATTGAATAAACAGCAAAGCACTCAGCATTGATTTTATTTATTTACCCATCCCGGAAACCCTTATCTTCGTAATAATGTATCGCTACCGTAAACCTGATCCTTGGCCGCTCATTAACTGAACTCCTTTTGGGCCCAATCGAAAGACAACTGCCCATGAACGATCGTCACTTGTGATTAATGATGGATGGATTGACCAGAGGAAGGACAGAAAATCAGAGAAGATCTCCAATTATGCCATTTGCATTTACAATTCTGAAATTGTAAGCAATTATATTGGACATTTCTTCACTGACCCCACTGATCGATGGTCGAAGGTTTTTGGTTGTTACCTTTTTATTCTTTTTGGAAACTAGATAAGAATCGGAACAATAACAAAACGATGAACTGAAAATGATTAGTCAACACAATGCAGACGAACACTGACTGATACAGAGATGGGCTGGCAATAAAAAAAATTACAGACAATTTTCATGAACAAACGCCTTTTATGGTCGCACCAAAGGGAAAATGGAAAGAAAAACTATTAACAAATGTCAATTAGATGACACAGGCGCAAAAGTTGAGATTGAGAGAAAGGTTGCCTCGGACCGGGGTTAATGACAATGAGACGTGCAGCAGATACATCCAGCAGATACAAAGATACAACATAAAGAGAGATACATCCAGAGATATGTTTGTCATTTTTCGGATTTCTGTGGCAATGTTACAAATACAAATTTTCTGAACTTGTTGTTGGGTCCAAAGATTTGTTTGCATTGTTAATTGGTCGAGGAAGGTGGAGAGATCCACCTGGGATGACTCAGAGGCGTGTGAATTTCAAATGATCACCAGGCTTTTTACCGTTCTTTTATTGGGAAATTTATTCGATGTCGGAACTTTTGTGGGAGGTGTAATTTCGAATTTTAGTGGGTAATTTTCACCATCAAGTATACGACTTCTCCGATAAGGTTAAGTACTCGTTGACCTGAAAGTTATTTTATTTTCTTTCTCTGCAAAATAAAGACATTATTGAGAATGTGGCTTTATCTAAAGCAAGTCCACTTTAAGTGAGTTTAATTAAGTTTCTTTATTTCAGAGGGAACTATCCCTTTAATACTTTATTTAAATATAATTAAAATATTGCTCTAGCTAAATATAATTTTTATGTTGAGCTTAGTAACTTTATATATCTTTTAAAACCAATTTAGTATTACCTGGGTTTTTAAATGTTAATGCACATATTTTACATCTCAATTTCCCATTCAGCATTTCCGTTTTTTTTTTTAAATAAGTATCTGCATCCTTTTTTTCATGCATGAAATCAATTTGTAGCACTTTACCTAAAATTAACCTTATTAGGTATTTCCATTTTGTTATAATGCGAGACCTTTTCCAATGAAACAATCAGCTCCACTTTTTTTATTTCTCACGTCTGCGCGCTCAATTAAAAATCGTCAGATGGCATGTGGAAAAACCCTTCCGGAAAACGGGGGAATTAAAGGAGCGGGCTTTCATTCAAGGTGTTTAGGTGGCAGGTGTCACTTGCCAGCTCAGCGAAGCTTAAACGCTTTTTGTACCATCAGAAATTAACGCCTGAAATGGATTTTAAGTGCGGCCTGGCTAATTGAAAAGGTGTTTGAACGTATAAAAAAAATCTGCATAGAAAACAAAAGGGGCCAGCTAGGTGGAGAAAAATTCAAAACAAACCTACAAAAAAATCACAGACGAGCCGAGCAATTGACCGCTGGAAAATGAACCCATAAACAAATTACAAACAAAAGGCATTTAAGGACCGACTGGGGAGCTCGGGACACCGACACGCAAGGTCCGGAGCATTTATTTATTAATCGCATGTCGGGGGACAAACCCCCAAAAAGGAGGAAAAATATTACTCTAGCACGTAAGCCTTAAATACTTCTGGAGCGGAAGAACTAATTAACAAAGCAGCGGACTCGACTCGGACTCGGACCCAGACAGAATAACTTGACAGAAACTCATTAGCACGCTCGAACGTTAAAAATGTCGCGTCAAAATCAGCGCTTAATATTTTTTATGATTAGCCAACGACTAAATGTCTGCAAAAGTCCGGAAAAAACGGGGGTGAATGTGGCGAAAAATATGACTTTTATATGTAAAGCTTAACATGCAAAGACAATGTAACTTTTTCGTGGGTGAAAAAAAAAATTGTATTGGTAAGTTTCATAGCAAGTTAAGGTTTGGTATTGGAAATAAAATAAATTTATTCTGCTTTGTAAGTAAGAATTTTAAAGAACTTAACTGAATATTTATTTATATTTTCCTGACATAAAAAAAATATTTAATCGATATCGCTGACGATCACAACGATATTTCAGAGCAAACTCAGTTTATTAAAAATGACTTCAGTGTTCGTTAATATCTTATTTTCCATAGTTTCGTATTAAATGCATATCTTGCTGAAAGTCTGCTTGAATATTCAGGTGTTTAGACAGGTGTCTGCCAGGTAACAGGAGGCGTGGTCAAAGTAATCATCATAACTCTGTGCGACGGAAAACGCTAAAAACACATTAATCACCGAAAAACAAAAACAAACGATGTGAGTGAGTTTTTCGCGACTTTTGCCGCCAGATCCATTTTAATTGTGTGCTTTGTTTGACTTTTTGGTAAATAAAAAGGAAAAATAAAGTAAAAGCCAAACAAAAACAAATACTGGGGACATGACACCCGCGGCTGCGTCACTCAGTTGTCAGTCCCGACATCCTGCCTCGCTCTCTATTCGATACCCTTTAATTTCAAGGTATTTTAATTTATAAAAAATATTTTTAATATTAGGAAAAAAGAAGTCGATTTTTATGAGGTACCTTCTCTTTTATATATATGCTTCATTAATCTTAGCATTTACTAAACAGTTTATTAATACGAATTAGTATTTTATTTTTATTGAAAAATTAATATGTTTTAGTTGCCAGGATATTCCAAAGTCCTACGTCAAACTTCTTTCGACATTTAATCCCTAATAAGGTGTCTTTGACGACCCAAGTGGACTGCTGTTTTGTAAATATGACGATAAAATTCTCGATGGCCACTGTTGGAACTTTTGCTCTATTTTTTTGTTTGCTTTTTTTTTGCTCCCATTGCAACTTCATTTTGGCTTTTAATTTCCTTCTGGGATTTACGTAAAAGGTATCCTTTCTCCCTTTGCGTTCAGTCTGCAGCATCGCTTTTAATGGCCAGCGTCCAGACGGCAGCGAATTTAATATAAAAACTAAAGCCAGTATAAGGCAAACAAAAAACAGGAGCCACCGGTGGTCATTTGTAAGCTCAGACGAAAAAATATTAAGTGAAGAGGGTCGAGGAAAAGTGAGATAAGCTCTTTAAGCCCTATTAGCTGGTGCATAGGTGTGTGGGTGTCTGCATAAATACTTTACCAAGTTAACTAAGATTTTTAAAGAATTAAATTAGAGAAACGTGGAGTAAAAGTAAAGAAGTACACTTAAAGGGAATTAGTAAATTAAGCACCCCTTTCGAAACCTTCAAGCATCTCACATTCTAAACTCCTAATTAATCAAAAAAGGCTTGTCCATCGGGGCATAAAATGTACAGAAAACTTGTCAAGCGCTAGACCTGAAATAAATTGCATAATGCTTAACCAAAAATAAAAGAAAATGCCTGCCATACATTAATAATTACAGGCACACAAAGGGCAAAAGTGTTGAGGCAAAATAGAAGTCCCATCCTTGGCGAAAAGCTACCAACTCCCCTTTTATAATCCATCAAAAGCGGCGACAAACTTCACGCATTGTTAGGCAGCCAAAGTTAAGGAGGGGCTTTCGCAAATTAAAAGCCTGGCCAAAGTTTCACTCATTTCAAAAGTGTGTGTGAGAACTGCCCTGCTAACTTGGCTACTTTCTAGCTTTTGGAGTATTTTTTAAGAATATTTATTTATTTAATATTTATGAATCAATTTCGTCTGGTTTAGAAAAGGATCTACAGAGGTATGCTATAACTATAATATCTATAAATCAGGTAGAATAGTTTAGAAATATTTATAAATATGTATAATTGTTCAATAATGATTTGTTTGAATATAATCATAATTTCTATTTTATAAGTAAAATTCGCTGGTCCTTGGCGTAAACATACTGTCAAGAACACGTGTAAATTTAAAATCCGGCTCGAAGGATCAAAATGTATAGAGTAACCCCTCTTTATAATTTCCATTAGTAAACATTTTTGAAGACAGTTGGCTTAGTTATTCATAATGAATGTTTACATTTCATAAAGTTTAAATTCTTTAAGCTCACCTAATTTGTTAATTTGATAATATATAGTAACTATAAATTATAGGGAATTGTAATTACAATTATTATTTCTATGTATATAAGTTATATGCTATTGCATTTAACAAATAATTACGTACAAACTTTACTGTTTATAGTATTTATCTATCATAAATTCCCCCATTACCCCATTTACCCCAATATTTTTATAATATATAGCTTCTCAACACTGTGCGTGTGAGAGAATTTGTGGGTGGGCCCACAGTTCAAGGAAGTTAAGAGCAGCATTTAAAAAATGAAGTAAATGGGGAGCCAGCTGCTTCTTTTATTGACAATAGATGGAAGGCTAAGCAAAGATTCCCTTTGAGTTGTAATTTTTAGCCATTTAGCTGGCCGGGCACGTTTTGCATTTAGCGCGTAAAATAAATTTGCACAATTTGTGACAAGAGTGCGAGCAGAACTAGAGGCAGGGGCTTGAGTAGTCGTCGAAAAGGGGGGAGGCAAACAAATTGACAGCGAAAAGGTACAGTGGTTAAAAGTTGCTTAACTAAGCTCTAAGAACTACCAGGCCATCAGCAAAAAATTTACAACTATTAGCTAGTGAAAATCTTTACTTAGAGTTTTTATTTGTAACAATTATAAACTACAACATCTTTTACCATGTAAAAAAATGTATAAAAAATTCTTTTGTTAAATAAAAACAAATTTAATAATTATTTTTAATATGTTTTTGGGAAGTCCTGTCATTTATAGTGGTGTCCCCACTGTGCAGTGCCGTTGGTGTTGGTCTCTTTGTCCCAAGGAGGCGTCACAGTGGGCAGGCTGGGCCCCTGTGGGTCGGCTAATTGTCATGCCATGCGAGACTTCTCTCCGCTGCAGCGGTTGTCTTGGGGACCGCTACTGATTTTTCTTCTTATTTGCGGCTCTGCACTCGGTCCGTCCATCAATTGACTTTATCTATTTGAACTCGCATGTTAAAAATATCAATTTGTTGTCTGCCCAGACTTCTGACTTTGCCCGTTTCTGACTTTCTGACAGACACTTCGGCCCGAACTCAACTGGCTCGGCTGACTGGCGGACTCGCTGGCTGGCTTGCTTTTAGCCAGGTCTGCAGTAGAATCGCAGCTTTGCGTTTTTGGTGTGATTTATGGCCACGCGGTGGCATAAATGTAGGTGCGGCCGGCTGCCACATAAATCATTGTTTAACTCGGCAAATGCAATTTTGCGCAAAATGTTCACTTTGCTAGCCGAGCCGAGGGCTCAGAGAGCCTTTGGGGTCGCTAAGCAGGCTTAATTTTTGGTAATTGGTTGGGTAGGAGCTTAAATCAAGGAACTATATCTAAGTATCATTGATAAAATTAGCCTTAAATTAATTATTTAGATAGCACAACATGTTTTTTATTATTTTTAAGACTTCTTTTTAATTAATCATCACTTTTAAGACTCCCTGCATTACTTTTAACAAAGGCACATAACATAATTAGACAGAAAAGTACCCAAATCCATCTCTAATCTCTTTTCCTGAACTCTATTTCCTGTGGAAACTCTGCCTTATCCCGACACCTGTTATATTTTCACCCTCCTCTCTTCATCCTTTGCCAAGTCATTTGACCATTCGAAATCACTTAATGTGCCAGGGAAACCCCATTTTCCAGGTCCTTCAGATCAATTATGAGTCCGAAAGGCAGAGGGACCAAGCCTAGAAATAAGTGTGCCACTTGTGAGTAAATTATAAGGTCGGTGGAAATCTCGGGAGGGCCAGCTAGCCAAACCCCACATGAATAATTCATCGAGTCAACTGAGTGGCTGCGGCTGCATTAATGAGTAACGCTTCTTATTTACCATGATGCCGCAAAAAAAAAAAAAATAGAAAAGAGAAAGAAAATTGAGAAATATTCAGCGAGACAAGTTTAATTAGAGTGAGAAGCCAAGTGAAATTGTCTTATCATAATCATTCTAGCCAGAGGAAATTCTCGTGATTTTTGCACACAGACTGGCTGGAAAATTGTGTCTAGTCACTCCACTCACATCAATCATAGTCGAAGTCCCTTCAGACAGCCGAGTTAATGGCCAAGGGATCCTGGCCTGATATAATGGGCTGGGTGTTTGCGTGTCCTCGGACTTTCAGTTGGACAAGTGCATGATTAATTATTTTATTATCTATAAATTGGTTTTGTCCCCTCGAAACGATGATGGTGGACCTTTTTCCAGCTACAACTACCTTTGCATACTTTGGGGCTTGTTCAGATTACTCGCTTTTCTTTCCGGCTTTAAAAGGTTTTCTCACATCACATGTCGCCGTATGCTCCATCATTATTAAGGCCACTAAAAGCTCTTGGTACCGAAAAACGTTCTCCTTTTTTTAGTGAGAATTTATTTCGCAACATGACCGAGGATATCCCACTTCAAACTGAAGTAGAGAGCCATTTGTAGCGGATTTTAGGTTCAATATTTTTTTTTTTGCCAAAGAGCCCATGCGGAAAATCTGTGGATATTTTCTTCGATTCGCCCATTAAAAATGTTTCAGCTTTTTATTGCTTATGGCGAAACTCTGAGGCCAGATTTGGGTCAGCCACGGCTCTCGTTTAATTAGCAAAGTTTTATGACACTGTTTTGGAAAGAGGGAAGCGATTTTATTTGAGATATTGCGTTGACAGCTTTAATGGCACAATGAGAAATTAATGGAAGTGAACAGGGTCTTTGAAAACTCAAAAAAAGAAGACAAGAAAATAAAATACTAGCTTCAGAACCTAATTAATCCAGAACGTGAGAAACTCTTTTCTTTTTTGAAGCCCGAATTAAGCCAATTGAGAGGTTGCTCATTAAAGTTCAAGCCGGTTCAAAAGTTCATTTCTTGGCTCAATTTCTGTAATCATTTCCACCGTGGGGAGTCGATCTGATCCTCCAATTAGCGGTTAGGATCATAAACCCGAACCAACAACTAACTCAATCATTACGCAATTAAGCGGCACACATATTCCCCCAGATTTATAGCTATATCCATATCGAACGGAGGGCACATTAAATCACGCGACCCATTAATAAAATTGTTTCAGTCGCGTCGCTCCATAATATTCTTTTTTTTTTGAGGGTTCCGACACAGAAGTCCCAAATATTTAATCATTGTCGCTGGGCTATCATACTTGGGGCCTTGTGATACATAGATGCCATAATTCTGTTGAAAACAATTTGTACAAGTTGAGAATGAATCTCGAAAGGCAGCTGCGGGCTTGAAGTCAAAGATTCGAACAATTTTATGGCCCTGCTTGGTCTGCCATTAAAAACGATTGTGTAAATTTTGGAAATAATCAAGAGCTGATATAAAATAAAGCAACATAGAGATCACACTTAGAGTGCCCGAAGAAGTCATAAAAATAATAGATTACCAAGAGCAAAGCTCAGTTGGTCAAATTGGGAAATGTATTTAAGATATAAATTGTATTTATTTATCACTTCGGTATAAGGGATTTCAGAGAGTGGCTGATCATTGGAATTCAATAAATAATTATCTTATTAAAGGTCTTAAGAGCTCCGTTCTAAATATATAAGCGTTTTTATTTTAGTTATATTTTTTCTCATTTTAAAATAAGCTTTAGTCTGATACCCTTGGCATTCTTTTCTCTACTATATTTATTTTTCATCTCCTTGTTTCTGATTGACTTCTATGTTTTATTTTTATCCAATTAATTTTGCAATAGTTTCTGATAATAATACTTCTTAAACCAAATTAAAATCAGCTTAAGCAACACACTCGAAATCCATTTACCTAATGAGGTTCATTTGCATTTGACAAAATCTCGCCTTTTTAAGAAAAATAAATAGAAGCACTTTCAGCATTGATCAAATCATTGATCGACATGAACCCACACAATTTGCAGTTTTTACTCCATGCAAATCGCTGTGTGGGATTAGACCAAAAAAAAATCCAATTAACACTTTTAGAACGTGCCAAAAAACGTTATTGCGCAAAAACTTGATTTATGCGGGTAAAAAAAACCGCGGGGAGTAGATAGGGAAATCGATTGGTAGCCACAGTGTCTGAGCCAGTTTGCTTGAAAGCCAAATGGAAACCCTCACGTTCGAGAAACGAACACCCACGAATCTCAAGAACCCACAAAATCAATCAACCTCGATTTTAAATTTTCCTATTACAGTCAAGTGCAAAAAATAATTATGAAGAATAGTAAATAAATATTGGTCCAGCAAATAAATGTTGTAGATATTATAAATTTTGATAAAACAATTATTGCTATGAAGCTTTCCGTTTAATTTTATAAATTAATCGAGTTTCCACAATTCTCAATTTCCCAATTAAAACCAGTTATAGAATCATTAAATTACTTGTAAAACGGTAACAATATTCTATTAATTTATTTTCCAAACTATTGCCTTAAACCCAACTTATTTTGATTCCATAAAAATCGACTGATGTTTAAATTTACAGCCATTAACCGCACTGTATTAAGCCGTATACACTTGTATCTCTTTGTAGTTCATCGTTCGTAGTAATGAATTGCCGTGATTTAATCAATTGTGGCAGGTGTTTGTAGTTTTTTATTTTGCACGCAGCCAGCAATCGAAACTGGTTGGATCCGACTTGGATCCGAAAACAACTTTGAAAATCTTTTTGCCGAGGTCTTGTTTGATTTGCTCAAATTAGCGCATGCAGAGAGCCGAAAACCTGCTGGCGTCCCCCACATAAGAAAAACGAAATAAAAATCGAAAATAAAAATAAAAACGCTCGCAACATGTGGCACGTTTCGCTGGGCAGGCGATTGAAATTGAAAACTTCGCAGCAAATTGTTGGCACTTAATTGAGTAACTCCGATCGATCTCTCGATGTGCTTTGCATAAATTGAAAGGCCTCCTCGATATTCTGGGAGTGGGTGCGTGACATAGGTGTCCGTCGTCCGTCGAGTTGGGCCTGATCGGGTCTCTCATTGTCTGCGATCCGCAGGGGTCGGGTTCGGTTGTGCAGGGACTGGACACTTTACCGCAACTCCGGCCAGGTGACCGGGTGACCACAGTGGATTGCAACTTTATTGATTCGATTCAACAATTGAAAATTGTTGATCTTTTGTGGTTGCCTTTCTGACACAATTGGGTCGTAGTTCCTAAGGTCGTGCAGGTGGTGGTGAACTGTTGGACAATTGAATTAGTTGTTAAGAGAATATATATATGAGCTGTCGGGGATTCTCGGTAATGTTTATATGGCTTTTTTATTTAACACAAATTAAATTAATTTATTATTTCATTTTAATTTTGAATTTTTAAGAACTGCCAATAATTTGCCATAAAATGTTTTTCTAACTGAAAAAAAGATTTTAATTGAATTTGTTTTTATTTAAAACAGGTTTCTTTGTCTTTTTTGTAAAGTCCCAATTACTGATTATAGAAAAACATGGATATAAATATATGTAAGCATTGTTTTTTTGGATTTTTAAAAGTCCTTTTTATTTCAGTAAAAAATTATGTTTTCAAAGCCTTTCGCTTTCAAAGATTTTTATTTATTTTTTTCAATATGACATAAAGATGTATAATTGTGTAATAACAAAAGTAAATTCATCCTATTTTGTTGATCTTCTCAACTCCAACACATTCACTCATCCTTCTTTTTGGATTTATTTCGTAGCCAATTCAAAATATCAAATCCCACCAATGAATTCTACCTCCTGAGCCCTTTCTAACTCTGTCGATCCTCTATTTTGACTACCACGATCAGACCTCCAACATTTTTGCCATCATTGAAGAACGTAATGATCGCCTTGAGAATTCCCCGAGGCACTTGCTGCGGCCAGTCGTCGGTGTTGAAGAGAATATTTTTTATATAGAAATCGCCTTCGGGTATGGGACAGAAATCCTCATCGACCAGCGGGAAGTTGGTGGTCTCTCCCTGCTTCAAAGAAGGCTGGACAAACTGGACGTAGAACTTCTTAAAGCACTCGCAGATGCTCGTCTGTGGGACATCCATGACCATTCGCTTGAAGTCGCCATCGCCATTGGGACTGGAGTAGAGCTCCACAGAGACCTTGAAGTCATCGTTGTTCATCTCACCCAGGAATTTAAAGGATCCGTTGAGGGCCCTCTCCCGACCGACAGTTTTCAGACCATTAAAGATCACCAGGGTCTCGGAGTCGCCCTCAAAGGGCTCCAGCTTCTCGTTGCTCACTACATAGGATTGCTCGCACTGTTCAAAATAATTATTAAATTAACTATTAAATATTGGAAAAATACGCACCTTAATGTTGTGCAGCAAGTAGAGAAGTAAAATCGCCAAAGTCCACTTCATTTTCAACTGTCGGCTGCCTTTACTGGATCTGTTCTATTTATTGGATAAATTTGGCTTGCTTTCGGCACGCGATCTTCATGTTCCCATAGAGGATCGTTGAAATGATTAACTATTTCGGTTTGCTGTTTGTTCATTGGCAACAATGTTTTGCTGATCGTGATCTGCAAATTCCAACAAGATTTCTGTCAAGTTCGAAGCTTGTTAAAATTTAATAGATTTCATGCTATGTGAGATTACTTATGGGTTAAAAAAAATATTTCTGGGAATGGTAAATAACTATGAATTGAGTCACTTAAAATATATATTTTAACCCTTATTTAATCATTGTGATCAATTAAATTTATCAAATTAATAAAGCCATTTCCTTTCAAGTCTGCAAAGTGTAATATTTATTCTAGAAATATATAAATTTATTTATTTGTAAATCTAGCTAAAATATTTTCTGAATACAAGTCTTGTTTTGTTAAAAACACAAAAACAATCAAATAAATCGCATCTCCCCCTAAAAAACACCTTCCAATTTTCGATCCTCCGTCAATCTGTATTCCGTCTTGGTGTTGAAAATCAAACTATAATAATTCTATTTGCTGGAATTGCCGCCAGTTCACCTACCCCCGGCCAGATGTTGGCCCCCAAAAAATTCAGGCGAAGTCCCATCAACAGATCATCAGCATTTGGGGGAAATTCCCCCTAAAAAGAGCGATAATAAAGCATTAATTGAAAAGTTATAAACAAAAGACAGGCAGCGAGCCCGAAGACAAAAGACACGAAAAAGTGCGCAGTGCCAGAAAAACTAAACTCAGCAGGAGATATTTTACATTTTCACGGATGGATTTCCCCAGAAAGTGTGTGTGCGCCAGAGCAGAGGGCGCGTTAGTTTATATTTATAACAAATTCATTCAAGATCCAACGGGGAAAGGCGGCCACGTTTCGGAGGGTGGTGGAGGCATTGAAAAAAAAAAAAAATTAAATAGGGGACACACACGCGCCCGCGCCTGCCACAACCTATAAATAGGAAGAGTCAAATGAGAGGGGATTTTCCGAAAAATGAAAACGTCACTTCAACTTGGCATTGCCCGCTTTTCAAGGGGGGCTTGCCACCCATTCCTAGCCGAAAAGTGCATTACATTTATGTGATGAACTTTATGTACCTCGTAGATTTATTTATTTTATTATTAAATATTTAGTAAAGATTTTGGATTACATTTTAAAGAGACTTTGGATTGGAAGATCTTTTGAAAACGAATAGTATATTCACACAAAAATAAATAAATAAACAGTTGAATAAATTAATAATTATAAATAATGCTTTTTTTTATTATGAATTTAATTTAAATATTTATCAATTTTAATTATTACTTTTTGTTTGTCTTCTAAAACAGATATGTGGATTAAGTGACGTTAAAATAGTAAATATACACACTTAATAATATGCTCAAAATAAAGTAGTACTTTTTTCTTAATTAAACACATTAAATGTAAAATAAATTTCCATTTATAAACAACTATTATCCCCAAAATCACGAGGTATCCCCATCTGCAAGCCGCAAACTATTCGGGGCATTTTCCAAGTAATATGCAACACATGTTCTATGGCCTGTGAGGGAAGTGTGCTCCTGCGCCTGCGCCCCGTGCCGCAAAAGGAAAACGGAAAAGTGCCAGGGAGTTTTCCCTTTTGTCAAATGGAGCAGCACACGAACGTAACGTCAAGTGACAGTTCGCTGTCCGCAGCCAGGCATGACATTAGATGATGCTTTGACTCGGATCAGCACCCCAAAACCCCCAAGAATAAGGGGGCCAAAAGATGCCATCTTTCTCCCAACTCCGGCAGCATTGTCAATCAAAAAAGTTAGAAGAGGATTTATTGGGGAAAAAGGAAAATCCTGATTTACAGTACAGTTTAAATTAATGTTTCTTTTAAGCATACTCTTTAAAAAATAAATATTTACTTGATAATAACATAGTATATAGCAAAACGTAACTATTGAAACCATTTACATTGTCGTTGGCCGCAGATCTGACGAAATACCAAATACAACGGGTTAAGAAAACCATTAAGCGAACCACAAAATTTAGCATATTGCGAGGCTTTTCTATCCCAGATTAATGATCACTCCGCTGGCTTTGAGTTCGCCAAGTGGTCGAGCAGGTGACAGGCATTAGCATAAATCGCAGAAATCGCTGAAATCGAAGCGAGCAGAGCGGACAGGTCAGTCAACAATTAATGGACACCTACACGAGACGATGGGGTCTGCCATGGGTCTGGACGTGGCTAGCGGATAGCCTCAGCAGTATAAATCAAACTTTTAATTATAGTGTAATTAATGTAACGTATTTCAATTAATTAAATGCACTTTGATTGGCGTCGTTACCCAAAGGCAGCTCAGCTAAGAGAGACCAGCGACCAAGCAACGCCCAGGCACAGACCAAATCGTAAGTTGAGAAAATCTGAAATCTGAAGAAAAACAAAAACATTACGAAACCTGAAAATTTGCGCGCCAAAAAAATCGGCGAGGAAAATGCAATATCAAAACAAGCCAGCGACAAAAAAAAGAAGTATGGTTTATAATGATTCGTACTTGAGATGCTCTTTTTGAAGGATATAATTTAAAAGACAAATGTGAAGCTGATGTCTATTATAAATGCTTAATTCTATACTTAACTCAAATTTAATTTTTGTAATATTTATTATTCTAAAAAACATATTTATATTTATATAAACGACAATCAGTTTTCACAATTTTAAATTGTTAATAACCGAAAATTTACATTTAACTATGAATTATCATGGGCTGACTTTCTCGAAATTAAAATACAATTACTTCCAGGAATTAATAATCAAAATAACCTCCTGCAAAATCGATTAGATTCCATTCCCCGATAATCCTCCAATAGATAGAGTATCCCGAACAGCTGTCCGTGTTGCCAAAGCAGGTGATAAGGCGGCAGTGGCAACGTCTACCACCAAAGCTGCAACTCGATCCGCATCAAACGTCGTCATAAACCAGCTGCAACTAATGGAGGACCACAGGAGGCGGGGGGCGTGGCGTGGGCGATGGAAAACTCAATTGCGTCGTTGCGAAAATTAACTGCAATATGCACGGGGCCCAAAGAGGCCGAAAGACACTTGTGGCACAAATGTTAAAGGCTCGCCACAAGGCCTGGTCCAACGTCGTGCTTTTTTTTCACTTTGACTACACAGAAAAAATTTGATATAATTTATATGATTGCTTAAATTATATATCTGCATTCATAAAAAATTCTATATTTTATGCACAAAAAAAGATATCGAGAAAGAACGCACAGCCTGGCAAGCTGAATCTTTTATAAAATAGATAATAGATATTCAAAACCCATTTTTATTTATTTTAACATTATTTTAACATCCATTGATATGCAATTAAAAAAAGCAAAAAAAAAAAAAAAAAAAAACTATACTCGATTGAAGAATACCAGGACTTCAAATGAATAAGAAAAACCAAAATGTCTCGAATATTAGAAAGCTAATCCTTGTCTACCTATCTCGGCGAATGTTAAAGGGACTAACTAAAATGTTTGATCTATTGTTAATTACGTATACTTATTTTTTTACAACAATCCATTATTTTGTTTATTTGGTTTTATATTTTGTGAACTTTTTTTCTCTGCGTGCCTTGGCAACTTTGGCTTCCTACGTTTCAGGCCAATTCAAGAAGGCGTCGCGTCGCGGCTTCCGTGGCAGGTTACAACAAATTTGTGGCCTGTTGTTGCTGTTGGTTTGGCCTAATGCGAAAGTTGTTGCCCTTGTGTTAGTGTGCAGTCGTTGTGTATTCGTGCCACAAGTGGCAGTGCCAACCAGCATTGGCCTACATAAATTATTTTCAAATTAATGCAATACAAAAAAGAAGTGAGTGTATTGAGAAAAGTAAAAAAAGTAAAGTAAAAACGGTATACGTATTTCTCATAGGTATAAAGAATTAAAAAGTAAGATAGAAATTTAAGTTTTTTATAGGGAAGTTATTTATATTTTAAATTGTATTCAGAGCTTCGAGATCTAGACACGAAATAGCCAAAATATATTTATAAAGAAGGTTTCTTAACGTCCAGACAAGGTGACAGATGCTTAACTATCAGTCCATTCTAACGTCCAGTTAAACTAACCCTAAATAAAGTTTGGGCTTTTCAACCGAAAGTTAAGTTCGTATATTTCTATCCTACGTAATTGCATAATATTTGCATTTTTATTATATGTAAAAGCCAACGAATGTCAGACATGAAATACTTTAATAAGATTGGATAACCCACAGTTTATCTGTCCGATACGATAAATGAGCTCATAGAGATCCTTTTATTTTTAAAATAACAAGGTATTAAATTTAAATTGCATTTAAATGACAATTTCCTTAAATAAATCCTTACAAAATATATATTTAAGGTATTATTTTCCTGTTGGTTAGTGTTGTTTGCCAACCACGTCACGCGTCAAACTTTGTACGTGTTGTTTCGTTTGTTGGTCAAGTGGCCAGCGAACAACGAACAACAACAGCAGCAACAACGAAGAACAACAACCACGGACAACATTGACAATAACAAATGCAACACGCGCTTAATTTTTATTAGACCTCATGTGGTGCGCATGCGCAGCACCGAATAACCGTTGCACACGGACATACGGATACGAATGCATCTGTATCTCGGCGCACATGTGCGCGTAGATACATTTTTTGGGGCCAGCAATTGGCATAATTGACTGGCCGGCCCCGGCTCGACCTGGGCCCGGGCACCGTCTGGTCAGATACGTGAGGTGGGAGAACCTTTCGGCTAACATATTGAGCCACTCCACCGGCAATTGATTTATGTCCATCATTAATAACAATCACAAGAGAGGTCCGAGACAAATGTAAAGCAAGTCAGTTGAGTGACAAGGAGGTGGAACCTTGGGCTACACCCACACTGAATGTTTTTCGGTTTCCAAATTGGGATCTTAGAGAGGGTATAACTCTGATTTTTCACTTCTAAGTTCTTCTTTGGGATAAGTTGGATGGGAAATAGATAAATATAAATTCTAAACGAATTTAATTAATCAATTAACAACTCAGATTTGTTAAATTGATGATAAAAAGTAAGGGATTTGATTCACATAAAGGAAAATAATATTATAAATAGGTTTTTTATATTTTAAAATATAATATATTGAAAAATGTATCGAAGATAAATCAATGTATTATTGTATTGAGACAGAATAAGCTACAGAATAATATAATTTATCTTTAATTGAAACGTACATTATTTCCAGTGCACATAATTCTCAACGAATTATTATTACAATTTTAGAATAATCAGTTTTTGATTTTCTTTTGTTTTAAAATATATTTGGAACTAACTACGCAGTGAAAATAATTGCATTTTACGAAGCATTATAAAAAAGGTCTTCAATTTATAATAGTATAAATAAATAAGCTCTAGGAAGTCGGTAATGCATATTTTATATGTTTTACAAAAAGTCTTATTGTTAAACTTGAAACCTTTGTTTAATTTCTGTTCTTCAATTAAAATCCAATTAGCAAGTTAATGTTCACAATTAAATTTCAATCCCAAGGGGCTAAAGGGATCAACAGGAAACAGTGCGGATCATAAGATTAAGACTGTGTACTTATAAGAATAAAATCTGTAGAGTAAAATAAAATCACAAAACAAAACAACAATCCTTCATAATATTATCAAACATAAATATTAGCGCTTGAATTATAATTTCACACTAAATGCCATTTCCCCAGATTTTTGTTTTCTGTTTCAAAAAATTATTGACCGCATCTTATATCACTTTCCCGCATTGTATATTGCAATTATCAGCAATAAATTGGTTTATGTCGGCAGCTTCACATATCAAGCCATACAGATTTTTATGGGCCCCTCGCCGTCGTCTATATTTAGATATCGCCACAATGAAGAGCCAAGCAAAACAAAAAGCGAATCCAGCCCGAACTAATTGCCATGTCCACAATACTGGTGCTTATCCTTGATCATCAATGGTTCATTAACTCCGGCTGAACTGCTGAAGCAGCTTTTGCTGCAAAAGAAAAAGAATACAACAATGCCACAGAGCGTATTTAATACAATTAACTTGCTGCGTTATAAGATTAACCCCATCGAAGGGGCAGACTTGCAGGAGAGTCGAGATCAGGCTCCTGCCCAGATTAACAATCAATTAAAATTGACAAGTGGTCAGGGGCAATCGGGAAAGGGTTAGGGAAAATGCAAGAGAGGAAAATAATTACGATGGCTGCATAAAAGGCGCCATTTAGCTCCGGCTAACGACACGCAATAATTACGCCCAATTAATCGCAATAACTTTTGCAAATTAGATAATTTCGGTTCACGTCCCGGGGTCCAGAGAACGAGCGCTCCTCCATCTGCCCTGGGGCCACATTAAATGTAATTCTTTTCCTGAAAAGAGGGAGTTTGGCCGGCACAAGATTTTCCAGCACGCCACTCAAATGTGTGTAATCAGGCATCGCTGCACTTGTCGCTCCTCCAATGGCTGCATCAGGTCCATCTGCTCCAGCCCAGCCCCCAGGGCAGACCCAGAAACGCCCCAGCTTCTGTGACAATGTATGGACACCCTCCTGATGGGTGTCTTTGGGTATATAAAAGCGGAATAGTTGTTCTATAAAATTAGCTGATACAATCCACAATTTATTCTTAAAATTAATTGCAATTTTATGCTTAAGTTAACTAATAATCTACGCTTAATTGTAGTGCTAACTTTTTATTTTATTTCTTGACATTATTTATTTAGTTTGATATTAATAGCTGGGCAGTATTTCTTTTATTCTATGGCCGTTGGGTGTTAGTTCTTGTAGTTCTTGTAACATAACACAAGTAGTTATTAGTTGATAAAACTATAAATAATTTTTTTCAAGCAGAACTTTTGGCTGGCTAAGCTTTCCAAGTATTTTAAATGCTTTTTTATTCAAAAGAACCTTTCTAATTGTTCATTAAATCACATGTATCTCGTAGCTCCCATTTAAATTAAGTCTAGCGTTTGTTTATTGCCTAGCAGATATCAAACAGTCGACTCCTCTGCTTAATATCTATAATTTATTATTTCCTAGTACAACTTTTTTATTCCTGCCCCCAGTGTGTCCGCCACTTGCTGCACTTCTAGTTGTTGCTCTTCTGCTGCTGTTGCTGCTGTTGCTGCTGTTGCTGCTGTTGCTGTTGCTCCATCAAAAGGCTGTTCTGCAAATAAATTATTGCCCCGTGCACTTGCGCCTGCCTCCCCCTGGCACGCCGGCCCCACCTCGACACCACGGCTCTGAGGCAAATGCCTACTTAACCAAGGCGCAATGCTAAAAATACAATTGAACCTATTGCTGACAGCTGTTGCGTAAGCCGCGGAGCGGTTGAAGCTAGAAAAAGGGGAAATTGTCTGGATAGGTTTTAAATAATAAAAAAAAAAAAACAAATTTTATATAGAATGCTGAAGAAATGTAAAAAAATTTAAATTATTTGAAATGATATAGAAAAGGACACTACAATGTTGTAGTTGTAGTTTTAGCTTTTAACAAATATATTGGGGATGCTACAAAAACCACTAGAGCTATGAAATCTTTTTAAAATGTTTTTAAAACTATGTTTAAAAATTTAAGAAAAAAAAAATCATCAATTTACACTGAATCTGGTACTTTAACATTTTTGTTGCAGACTTTTAGACACCTTCTTTAGGGATTTAAAAGCACGAACGATTTCTGTGTTACATTTTTAATGAATACGAAACTTGATTATTTAATTGTTTCATTTTTTAAAACATTTTGTATTTATTTTAAATTTCTTATATCTTTTTATATACTAAAAATCTGAAATATAAGGGCTTTTGTTCAATCTACTCGTAAATCTTAAAGACTCCAAGAAATTAGTCTTAGAATATCCTAACTCAAATTCCAACTGTCTATATGTTTTCGATTTAATGCTAATAAAATTAATACAGTCATGTTTGAGCTCACCCCCTAGAGCTCATCCCCTGTCTTCCAAAACTCCGCTCCTGGGGGAACTCAATTTATCAAAAAGGCAGCACGCCAGCACGAAAGCCAGCAACTAGCTCCAGCAACGTGCTCCTCCAACCAGTCAATGTGCCCTCCGGCGGAAAGCCGAGGAGGAGTCGTCTTCGTCTAGTGTTACATAAGCAAACTCGAGAGCAGCAGTTGGGTAGCTTATCTATCTGCGAGTATTGGCTGCTGGCTGCCGGCTGCCTGCTGCTGCTGCTGCTGCTGGTGGAGCAAGGAGCAGATCAAGTGGCACCGGATCACCGGTGCCCACAAAAAGGGGGAGGAGAGCGGCGACGGGGCCGCGACAGCTGGCAAAAGGCAGCGGCACTGTACTGGAAAGGCCAATTCTAGATCCCAAGATCCTGCTTGGCCAGCATAAAAAAAGCTCCAGGCGGGCACGCGTCAAGCTGAGAGTTGGTCAAAGCCAAAAGCACTTGAAAAATATGATTTTGAAATAAGAATTTATTAGAGTATTATGGGTGTTATAAATATAATGGTATTTAAGCAAGAAATTCGAACTTAAACTTAAAAAAAAAAATGGGTTTAACATCTAAAAATATAGAATTTCAACTGATAATGGTTTGACAATGGTTTGATTTTTTTCCCTGTGCACCTTTAGCAGCTGGCCAAAATCCAAACAGAAGCCCATTGTACAAGAGTTATATATACATTCGTACATATATCTCTATATATACTTGAATATGTTGGTTTGTGGATTGAAATTGATTTGTTTGTGGCCTGTGGCCAAGTGACAGAGTTAGGGGACTTAAATCCAATCAGCGGACTGGTCCGCACACGCCTCCAATTAGAGTCTAAATGACAATTGTACTTTTAACCCAATTTACTCTCGGTTCCTCACAGATTCCCGACAGTTTGTTCTCTCTGTAGCCTTAACAATAAATCTGAATTGTGTACGATTTTTAGAGTATACATAGAGCCCTTCTTGTTAGCCCCTTCCACGGCTCCTCCTCCTCCAGGTCGATCGCACTTCAATCTTTGCTCAAGTGTCGCAGAAGCCAATGGAGTGCATCGGTTAGCTGCATAGGAAAGGGTATTGGGGGATTTGAACATTTTATTAATTAAAATAAAAAATAATACTATATTTAAGGTTTAATAAAATAAAAATATTTTATGGAAAGAATTTAAAAAAATAAATTAAACTCTATTTTATATGAATACAGTCCATTAAAGTTGTAAATAAATTTGTTTAAAGGACGCTCAGTCTCAGTTTTTCTTAAGCTATTTTAATAAACGACTTTGAGTGCTTTCTTACTATTTATTATTCATATTATATAGTATTTATAATTCCTTTATTTTATTTTATTTACTTATTCAACAAATTCTTCCCGAAAGAGCATTTCCTCGTGACTTTCTTCGGCAATATTATGATTTTTCCCCTTTTCTTGTTTATGCATTTGATTATTTGCTTAAATCTTTATCGTTGATTTTCCAGGCTGTGTGAGTGAGTGAGTATCTGTGTGTGTGTGCCTTCCTCGTTTTTAGTTTTGTAATATTTTTTTTTCTTCTTCTTTAGTTATGTATGCAGGCAGCGTTTCTCGTTTCGTTTCGTATCGCTTCGTTCCTTTCGCAGTCTTCGTTTGCATCCACACCAACGTGCTGCCAGATATATTCGTATCTGTATCTGGAAGTGCGGCGGAGGCGAGTCAAGATCCATTAAGGCAATGACCTGTTTTCATATCATTTCTATATGTTGTTGTTTTGTCTCGTTCTCGCTCAAGGGGGCGTGGGCGGAGGGAGAGAAGGGCAAGAAGGAGGCGGGGCACACGCAATCGACGGAGGAATCGACGGACGTCGCATGTGTCCCAATGTTGCAAGTTGATAGTAAAAATTATGATGATTCTTGCCCCAAACAACCGGCGGTTACTGGTCAAACGAGTTCTCTCGTTGTTGATTTTTTTATTTTTTGTTATGTGTGTTTTTTTTTTTAGTTTTTGTTTCTTTATTTTTGTTGTGCATATTTATCTCTGCGTTGTCGCTGCCTCCACTTCATTAGGTCTTTAATTTTATATCGTATCAAAACAGAGAAAAGGCAGGCACTACGCGGGGTTCTGGGAGCCTTTCTGCTCTTTAAGTTGAGACGGTCTTATACCCTAGAAAACCTTATAGATATAAATAATAAATATATTTATAAGAACAATATTTCAAGGTATTTTTGGACTAAAGCAACAAATTTAAAGCTGAAATCAAACTTAAAGATGTATTTAAAAATATTTTTTAGACTTTGTTGTTCAGAAGCTCTAATTTCTTCATGAAAATAATTTTAAAAATTATTTCTAACTTAAAATATAAAATAATTCAAGAATTAACTATATAAGTAACTTAGATTTTTCATTTATTAATTTAGCTCGTATAAATATTTTAATATTAAATTAAACTTTGAATTTCATTATTTATTTATTTTATTATGGAAAAGTACATTTTCCCAGGGTGTTCCCCAATCGATCCCCTCATCTAACTTCCCTATCTTGTACGTTTTTTTGCAGTCGTACTATGAGCGTATCTTGTGGATACTCGAACGACGTGAAAAAAGTCTTTGGCGCGTAAAATCTTTTTGGGTTCATTAGAACGTTGAACGTTGTTGTCGTTGCCAGCTCCTTTTCCAGAACCCCTTTTCGAGGGGATCAGGCATTGGGGTTCCTCGGTTCAGATCCGTTCCTGGCCCTGGTCACCTGGGCAATCAAGTCGTTCCTCGTGGCCCCTGTCACTTTGACAGCGCATCTGCGGTTTAATCTGGTTTCTGGCCGCGGCGATGGCTGCTGCCCTGCTCCTCTGCCCAGTTAGAGATTGCGGAGTACCTACATACTTGTACTATGTAGTACTTGTATTATTGCCGCGGTACAGTACGATCCTAGGACGGGCACTAGTACGCGCGCGGCTATTTTTAGTGATCGCGTGGATATGATCAATCAAACTGAAGGCGTGACAAAAGGGACAGGGCCTATTTATAGGGGCAGAAGTGCATACTTAGTTGCACGCTAGATCGGAATCTTGAAATTTGTTTTAAATATGGGCATTAAAAATGTTCAAATATGTGGTTTTGGCATGTGCTTTAAATGAGGGTGAATATTTGTTTAATTATATCATAAAAGTAAGGCTGTTGGGATAAGGATAAGCACACCAATGGTTAAAAATAATATCAAAGTATTTAATTCTTTGTTTCATCCTCTCTCAAAAAACTCTATAAGGTTATAAGGTTATCGCACCTCCATAATTTTTATTGTCGATCACTCACATTCATCACCTTTGCCTAAGCTCAAACCGTGAAATCTTTCTTTCTTCCCTCCAGAGTTTACTCAAGATAAGCACTGCCACTTTCCACTTTTAGTGTAAAGTGTAAAGTGCCTTTCTATTTGCTTAGAACCAACCATAAGACCCTCCGTACGATATCTGCCTCTGCTATTATTTGCCCAGAACATTTGCCTCTGTTTGGCTACTTAAATTTCCCAGAGTCAATAAATGGAATCGAGTTTGTTAGCTCAGAAGACCAGATGTCGCGGCCCAACCTTGACCATTCCACATAATTGCGATTATCTGGCGATGCTACAACAACGTCTCAGGGTCAGTTGGTTTTATTTTTTTGTTCACCATTTGTTCATTAGCAATACCATCCTTGAAATCAAATTGAAATCGTAATGGGGCACACCCCCTGGGGGGCCCAATAGGAATTGCAATAGCCAAGTCAAAGTTTAAGCAGAGTTTGACCGAAAGCAAATATATGGGCAAAGCATTTTAATCACGGCTCATTTTCCATAGATTAACCTCCAAGTGGGTGGAAACTCTGGCTACAAGTCAAGTAATTGAGGGTTTTATTAAACTCAGAAAACAGAGTGAGAAATGATTATTTTAAGAGGCATTAAAATCAATCTTAGTAACCATAAAATGTGCTAGAAAAATTGATTAATATTCGATCTATTAAGTAATAAACATTTAATAAAATGATGGAGAAACTATTCTCTTTTAAATATGGAAAGTTAATTAGTTAATCATTTTAATAATATTCTAAATGTATCTCTTATTTATAATTTAATTAAATTTCTTTCTGTGCAACCTATAACTGAGAACTTAAAACCTTTTGTATCAGACCGTACTTAAACCATAATCATGGCCAAGTGCTGATTTGCATTCGCAATTGCTCGAATCAATGTTATGAACGTCAAAAACACGACAAATGAATCATGCGGCGATCTCTTCTTTATATAGATCCCCACTGCCTCTCGATCACCGCTCCAATCGGTGGCTGAGTTCCGAGCTCAACTCGTGTGCCCCAGAGGCAGCGACATTGACAATGAGCCAAAAAGCGTTTCCAAAGCGATCCACAAACGGTAGCCAGCCAGCAATAATAAAAACAATGCACCAAACAAAAGCAGAGAATATAAATCATGAATATAACGACTTGATGTTACCATTTATAAGGCTTTTCAATACATATTTTACTAATTTTGCATTTAAAAAACCAGATAAGTTAGTTAAGATACATATATCAATATAAATTTATAAAGCCTTCATAAAAACAGGTTATTTGAGCAATAGCTGGATTTCAAAATAGAAAATAAATAAATAAAGAAAGGTAAAGTAAAGTAATATACACATCATGTTTCACTATTTAACAGTTTAAAATGTATTTTAGTTTTCTTATGTTAATGGATATTCTTCCATATATGTACGCCTTTTAAATGGGTTGGTTTTTTACTCTATATTTATTTAGTATAAGCAATCTCTGCTTAGATTTATCTTTAACAATATAAAGATCACTCCCTTTTCCCAAACATTAGAGGGTATCTTAAAAAAAACGTGCCCGTTTGTAAGAGCTTTTGGATTTGGTTTGTTGTTGCAGCATGATCGGGCAAAAGATCGTTAAGCAGTGCACAGTAGCTGCTCGAGCGTCATAATAACAGCAGCAACAAGATGTTCGAGTCCCCCAGCCCAGCGATGGGCTCCCTTTTGCCCCAATACACCCCCCCTCCCCTTCCATCGAACCCACCGCCTACTTGCAGGTCCCACTATCCGTCCGTTGTCCGTGGAGTGTGGAGTGCAGCTGCAACGCTGCAGGGTGTACACTGTACAGTTCAACATCGACGCGCCACAAATCAACAGCACACACTGGGACTCCTCCGATTTAGGACCGGTTTGCTCGGCGCACAGTGCGGACTTTACGGACATTACGGACGGAACGGACGCAGCGGACACAACGGACAGCGGACAGATGCATAAAGCTCTTTAAGAACCTTTTTTGTTGCGGCTGGCAGTTGGGTTGCACTGAAGGAAATACTATTAAAAGTTCTTAAATAATATAAGGCTATACTATGATTCCACAAACTAATTATAGGAAGAAGTATTTAAATTTAAGTTAAGTAGCCAGTTAAGGAATATCTGTTGGCGAGCAATAAATATATGTTTAATAAACTTTATTTTAAAATGTAGAATTATTACTTCATGCTACACTATTTTCCTGAAGAGACCTAGTGCAAGCTAAAGAATTGGTGAATAATTATAAATATACCCATTATCAATCCAACCAACAATTTAATATAAATTCGTTCAATAGCACGCTTTCATATGGAAAGCCTAAGCGAGAGTCTAGGAGTTTATTTTTGCAAAGTCTAAGAGTTTTACATTTTTGTTTTTTTTTTTATTAAATAAAACCGATTTTTTATATTGATTTTCTCGAGATCGAAATACTTAGCCTACAATGTACTACATTTTTTGGTGCCCAACCCAATTTCAATTTGTTTACACTGATTGATCTACAACAATTTCTCTTTTGGCCTTTATAATAACTAACCAGCTACTAGTTGGCTGACCCATCAACCTCCGCCAACCCCATTCCCCTTCTAAATCGTTAAATTTCATATATCAAATTATGGCCGGGGACCACGAACCCCTAATTTTGTTGCGTGTAATTGCCACTTCCAGTACAAAAGCTTTTATTTTGTATGCTTGTTGTATCTTTAGCTGTTGTTGTTGGCGTTGTTGGGGTATATGTTGTTGTATCTTTTGTTGTTGTTGTATCTTTTGTTGGTGTATCTGTGGTTGTTGTTGTACCTGTTCCATGTTGTTGTAGTCATTGTTGTATCTGCTGCTGTTGTTGTATCTTTCGTTGTTGTATTTTCTGTTTCGTTCAGTTCTTTTCCTTCCTCTATGTTTAAGGCGGCTGCGCTGCCGTCTTAAGCTGCATTACAACTTTTTACTGCGTCTTAAACTGAAATCGAGTTTTGTTGTGCACGTACAGATACACGACCCTATACATATATATCTCCTCTGTATGTTTGTATCTTTTTCTATCCATCTGTGTGTGCGCAACTCCGCCCGAACCATCAACGCCCCAAGTGCATTGGGCCTCCCATTCCCAGTCCCCAGTCCCAGTCCCAGTCCCCAGTCCCGAGCCCCCAAGCCCCCCAGCCCCGCTTCCTTCACTATATCTTTCTTTATGTGTCTCTGACAATCTGCTGGCTTGATAGTTACAACGTAGTCATCGTCAGCCTCCCAGAGCCCCATGTTCCCCGACCATTTGAGGCTCGTCCAGTAGCTGCGCTTAATTGCATTTTGACTTGCGGCGTGAAGTTGAGTTGAAGATCGTCATGATGACGATGATGCTGGCGATGATGATGATGATGAGGAAGCTGAAGATCAGCTAGCTAAAGATCTCGAGACGAAGACGAAAGAGGCTTTGTCATATTGGAACTCTCCGCGGTCTATTTGCTTAGGGGCGTGGTCGACGGTCGCCTCCTTTTTGGCGTATGCCCAGTAGCTGGCTGTTGTTGGGCTGAAAAGTGTTTTTGCAGCTACACTGAAGCGAAAGGGACTTAAGTATTTTTGGGAGTTATAGGCAAAAAGTGATTTCTAAGTGAATATTTTAAATAGCAATATTTCTCTTAAATCCTTTTAGGATTTAGATAAAACCTAATCTCTGGACTTTTTCAAGTCTAGAACTTATTAATAAAATATTTTGAAAATGTTGAAGATGTAATATTTGTCCTATATTTCCGGGATGCCGCCTCGAGAAACTCTTATTATCTTTATATTTTTCAATCTAATTGAAATTTAGTAAAAAAAATATCTTAATATTTATAAGAACCAATCAAGTATTTTATCTTCATAAGAAACCTTTTTACTATATAATTAAATCATTTGAAAAAGTCATTAGGGTACATATTTTAAAACTGAGTAAAGAACTAGAGTTGATTTATGTTCAGCAGTGATCTCTCATTTTCCCTTCTAGACACACTTACTCCCTTAAAAAAAGACTCTAATTTAAAAGAATATATTTTTTAGTAGTGTACCCATCTTTGGCCCCCCTTTCCAACGTCCCTTTGTATTTGTTTTGGTTTGTGGGCTTTGTTGTAGTTTTTATTATGACTTGCAACTGTGGGTTGCTTTTTTTCTGTTTTTTGTTGTTATTTGCGTTATGTTGATTGAATGCGCTTTGTTAGTTTGGGGACCCTTTTGTTGGTTTTTGTTCATTTGCTGTGATTAGTTAGCGGGTTTATGAAAATCTTGAATAATTTAATACCATTTTGGGAGGTTTGCTTGGCAGCAAATTGGTAAGTAAAATTCTATTTAGGGGATATGGGTTTATTTGTACTTTTATTCTCTTCAAAATTATTTGATATTATATTTAGACATTTTTTTTTTACGGTTCGGTTTTGTACTTTGATTTTTTAATTCCGCCTGATTTTATGCTCATTTTTAATGGTTCCTGTAAAATAAAACTTTTAATATTAAAGAACACCGTAATGGTAATTCCATAAATTGCACCCATAAACTTTTATTAAAATTGCATTAACCCACATTATTTGGTTTCTTAGTTACCGCAAAAGCATGTTCATATTTATTAATTACCACTTGGCGTTTTGTTCCCTGTGTCTTTCTGGCCATTTGCCCAACGTTTGTCTTATAAATTTCCAATAAAGCTAATTAGCTATGCTGCTCAGCTATCGATATCAGTCGAATCGGTAGCCCGCTTGTTAACAAAACCAACAGCCATCACGCATAAATTTCGAATTGTCTCTGGTTACAACTTGTCTTACACTCCGAGCCAACTCATGTTTATTTCGTGTGTCCAGAGGGTGTGTTTTTTATATAAATTATGTTTATACTCTAAAAGGGAAGATGGTATGTTAGTTTAGCGATTTAAATTAATATAAATATGTAAAAAGAAATGATATAATAATAGTTAACAGAAGGAAAAATAAATATTACTTCAAAAGGAAGTCAAGGATTTTTTACTCTTAACTTAGCTTAAAGTTTTATAAAATGTAATTAATAGTCTCGAAGATTATTCACTATATTTCAATTCGAAACTCAATTAATAACTCAATAAGTTTATCTTATATTTAACTATCAATCCACATTTATTATTTTAAACTAAAGCTGTTATCGTTGAATTTCAAAGAGTATTCCAGCCATTGTTTGTTTATTTCTATCAAAGTGATCGCTTTGGGCATAAACTTAGCATATTATTGTATCAATTTAGGCTTGTGTTAATTTGTGTTTGTGGATCGGTAAATCATCTCAGGGCGTCAGTTTATGGGCTGCGCTGACTTTTGCTTTGAAATATCGGCTCTGATTTTGATGCTCCTCTTTTACGGCGACTGCAATTATCTAGCCCGCTTTGATGGGCTCGAAAATCCCGGTAACTGTGCTTTAATGGGCCCCATAAATTCTGGGACATTATGACACGAGCAATAATCCTGATGCCAGCCGCAGTCCACACCTCAGCGTGCATTTCATTATAAATAGGTTAAGATGCTAAATTTACTGGACATAAAACGCTGAAAAGCAAGCCAACACACATATGTACATATGTATGGCCACATAAACCTTTAAACCTAAACACGCACTTAAGTCATAAAAAAAAATAAACCAACAACAGCAACTAAGACGAAAAACATGACATTAAATTGCATGAGGTTAAGCAGCGATGAAGCAGAAGAAGCAGCCGAGGCAGCCCCAGCAGCGGAGCCAGAAGAAGAAAAATAATAATATTGTC
This sequence comes from Drosophila auraria, assembly GCA_008042615.1. Classification (NCBI taxonomy): domain Eukaryota; kingdom Metazoa; phylum Arthropoda; class Insecta; order Diptera; family Drosophilidae; genus Drosophila; species Drosophila auraria. The sequence continues at coordinate 8,926 of VNJW01007722.1, read as the reverse complement.
TATAGAACCCAGCACAGGTGTTCAGTTGCCGCTGCAGCAGCCGTGCACATAAAAAACCAGCAGAAAAAAAACTACACAACACACACACTTGCACACAACAAACTTAAAATCAAGTTTTAAAGATTCAACGACGTCGACGGCACTTAAACAGCCCCAAAGTTAAAAAGAGATGAAAATATGGACAGTTGTGGTTGAAATTATAGGGGACAAAGGATTTTTCAAATTAAAATAATTTTAAATCTTAATTTGAGATAGGTTTTAAATTAAAATTAAATTAAATTATTTAATTTATAAAATATAGATATTCCAATATGGTACAATTCAACACATTAAGTATTATAGTACAAATTATTCTACGAATAGAAATATTACAGGGATCGTTATAAACCAGTGAAGTATAATTAAATATTTCAAGAATACGGTGTATTCTATCATATCCCTTGAGAGCTATTAAGTATACTGTACTTAATTTTATTTTCTGAATCGAAATTGTGATTTTATCAATAAATTTTACAGATTTACAAAAAATATATTTTTAAAAATGGATACAAACTTACTTAGAATAAGTATAAGTCAATATCAAGATAGCCCCTTCAGATATTAGACACATAAATATATTATTTATAAAGTTTTAAATAAAAGAAATTTAAATTTAGAAATTACTTTTCACATTGAGCACTTTACAAAGAGATTTAAAAATCTAACCGCTATTTTATTGACCCCATCTGTGCCAGGAGCGAGACAGCTAGCAACCTTTAAATGCGGGCCGAGCAGCATCCAAACGTGATGGGTTCGAAGGAGTGGTGCGGGGGATTATAAGGGGGTGGGGGGGCTTGGTGCGCTTGGAGGGAATATAGTGAAGCCAAACCCAAGTCGCGATCGCTCCGTGCAGGCAGCAACTTGTCGAGACTCGCCCCCATACCCTTGGACGGACTCGAGTGCCTGACTGCCTGATTATGATCGGATCGGAGTGCTGCGCTATATGTATGAGCTGCTCCCGCTGCGGCTGCACCGAGAGAAATTCACAGCTAAAAGGGATCCTGTGAAACTAGAGGGAGAATCATGTTTAAATTATTTTTATTTTTTTTTTACTTCTAAGTAATGGTTATTATCCTTAAAAAGTAATGAGAGGCGAGGCAGGTGTTTCGTGAGCTGCCTTTTTAAAAAGAAGAGGGGCTTGAAGCCCTCGGGTGCACTGAGTGAGCACCTCTGCTTATAAGCAAAGTAAACAAATACATAAATCTAAGACCATACAACTTTTAAATTCTTAATAAAAGGAGAAGTTCGGAAATTTTGGTATTTAAGTGTCAAATAGTACCTTTTTCGTGAGCCGGTATAGCCTCTATAAATTTATAAAACCTGAAGAATTTAAGATGCACTTTTTGTGATAATGATAATGTAATAAATTCTTGGATATTTTTCCAAGTGTATGGCTGCTGTCGAGGAGTTGTGCCCGATGTCTGCGTGTGTAATAAACATAATGATAATGCCCGCCGCCGTCCAAGTGGTTTGGCTGCCTTTTGCTGCTACCGTGGATGTAATTTACACTTACACTGCGACGACTCAACGGGTTTCGGGGGAGAGCGCGGGGGTGGAGGCCAAGGGGCCTGGCACTTTGGTCTTAGAAGCCAAAGAAATGACACACTTTGGCTGAGAACCCAGGCCATATCCAATAGCTGCTAAATGATTCCGTTTGTTTTCCCGCTGCTTTTGGTAAACCGTAACAGAACGTGATCGAACGGAAAGCCCTCTGGCGGTCATTAGCCGAAGTTTGGTTAAAAGTAAAAGCCAACCAAACTGAACCCTTTGGGGAAAAATATGGAGAAGGAAGTGGTTCTAGTTTTCTAGGCTTAGATTGGGAGTCAGTGATTTTGTAGAGGTTATTAAATACAGTGTTCTTTCCTTAATAAGATAATGTTTACTAGAGAAATAAAAGATAGAAAGAAATAAAAGATATAAACGTATAACACAGAAAAATTGCAATTTAAGTCAATAGATAATTTTAAAGGAATTGAATTTTCTATGATAAATAAAAATAATACAACCAAAAACCAAAGTCCATAAGAATTTCCGTCTCGAAAAGCTTCCACTGTACCTCTCAAAATATTATTGTGCAATCACACAAAGTAACTTGGCTCTGGAACACTTAAAAAACCCATAACAATTGCAATTTGTACAAAATATGGCCCAAATAAAGTCACAAATGGAAGTGGCCGAAAAGGAGGGCCCTACCGAAAAACCTTGATACACCCCTTGGGGCCCTCGAAATGGATCGGAACTGAAGTGAACCCAGCTAAATCGAAACGCAAACCAGCAGCTGAGCACCGCAGGCGGCAGTTAATCAACAGTTTTTATGCAAAACTACGTTAAAAAAAAATATACTGAAACCAGAACAGGAAAATGAAAAGCGAGCAATAACCCAGGCAGGCAGGCGAAAAAAAAAACCCGAAACGCACACCTCAAGCCCCCAAACAAGTCAATATGATCGATCGCTTGCTTGATTAAACCTAATTGAAAACGAAAATGCGGAGAGTGGAGAGTGGAGAGCCAGCGAGACCGAAGAAACCGAAGAAACCAGAGAAGAGAGTGAGCTCGCGCGAGCTCATGATCACTTGCCCGATTCTTCGGTTGTTCGGTTCTTCGGTCCGGTTCGGTCAGTGGAAATCGGCCTGAAATCTGGTGGAAACCCACCAGACGGGCCACTTACTACAAGAAGCTGGAAATCAAAACAAAAACGTAAAAGATCAACGCACAAAAAGAGCGCGCCACTGAATTTTGGCGGGAGACTACTGTACCCCTCGATCGGCGAGAAACAGATGAACAAAACAAAACGGTCAAAACCGGAGGAGCCTGTAGTAGGCGTAGCCGCTGCCGCTGCCGCTGCTGCCCATGTGTTGGTGTGTGTGTGGCGTGTATAGAAAATCGAGAAGAACAACAAAATCAAAAAATACACTCGGCAAAGAGATCTTGCTGCTCAGAGATTTTCCTAAGAGCGGGAGATTTTCCATGGGAGGCGGAAAGAGCTGGAAGCGAAGAGAGTGAAAAAGCAGAGAAGAGAGTGCGAGATCAGTGTTGCCGAGCTGCAGGTGAAGAATCAGAGAACCGGGCTTAAAACCTCATTTCAGGCGATTTTGAAATACATTTTCTGTGGTCGCCGATTTTAAAAAAGTTTTAGAATTATAAACATAAATCAAGGTATAAAAGAATTGGAAATAACATAGCAGTCATCACTTGTTAAGATATTGTTTAGTTGTAGCATATCCTTATTTAATTCTTCATAATTGTAGTAATACCTTAATAAAAATACAATTTTCTAATAGCAAGATTGATTTAATCTATATTAAACCGAAGCGTTAATACAAATTATTTAATGCATGAGAAATATAATTGACTTTAAGGTTAACTTTTCTTCCACACCTAAGTAAATTACAATTGCTGATCCCTAATTAACCTTCAATTAAGTACCTTCAACACATCTGTCCGTTGATAAGAAAACTCCCATTAGAGAAACCACTGCAATTCTTCTACAAGTTAAGTAAGCACAATCTTCATTTCATTTCATGTCGTTGTGTAGATTCTTTTCCCCTTCTTTAAACTCTGGAAAAAAGCGCGCCAAAAAGCGGGTCCTAATGTGGATTTATAGTCCTTCCTATGTTGGTTGCAATAAAACCGAATAAAAGGGGGTGAGAGGAGTACAGATAAAGTGGAATAAGGAAAAGGCTTCGTTGTTCGGAGAGTGTAATAACCTCAAACGGATCCTCGACCTGTCTCCCCTGCTTCTTCTCGCTCTCGTCCTCGTTCTCCCTGTCTCTCTTTGGGCTGAATAAATTTCACAGCAGAAGCGGAAAGGAAAAAATCGAAAGAGGAGAAGAACCAGCAGAAGAAGAAGAGAAGCAAAAGAGGAGCAGGCAATGTTACTTGTTTCTTGAAGGGTCCACACGATCGCCCCACGACGTCAATTTGCAAGTTCTCCTTGGAGCCACAGAAACTCCGACTGCAACTGAGGACTGAGAAGAACCAACTGATTCGGAGTGGGCGAGGGGTGGCAGAAGAGTTTACAATAATAGTAGTAATTAATAATAATGAGAGCTTGAAATTAACAGGACATTTTGTGGGTTATCAAAAGAAACTTTATGGAAAATCCTTTTAAAAAATCAATTAATTAATATAATTGTAAAAGTTTTTATTGCCTACATCTAGGGGTAAGACTGAAAATTTGTCCACAAAGTAATCCTTTTATAGTGCTTCTAAGTTAGCCTGCAAATAGCTATGAAGCCTTTGAAAAATAAAAGTTATACACAATTCCCAATTCTTTGGTTAGGAACCATATTAAGTAAATTAAGAATTAATTTTATTACACTCCCAATGACTCCATTTTAATTATTCATGACACCTATACATTACACTATTACCCATTTCAAGTATATTTTTTTATAAGAAGTAAAGTTATTACATCATAAACCTCATTTTTATTTTTCATGACACCTAAACATTTCCCTTTTAATTCCAATACAACTGTAAATAAATACTAATATATTTTCTTGTCAAAACCTTCAGAGTTCCCCTTAATACCCTCGAAAAGTTCAATGTACCCTCGCAACGTGCGCAACATTTTGCAGACCGAGTTTGTAGTACGTAAGCCGTGTTCCTCTGTGTTTTGATTTTACGGCACAGATGTTTTATTTGCCACAGCGCACTCACACACTCAAGGAAAAGGAGAATCGGCTACCCGAAGAACGAGAAAGAGAGCTATGGAGCTATCTCATGTTTACCCGGCCGTTGTCTTCTTCTTCCGCATGATCCTCCACTTCGTGTCTTTTAATGCCTTTAATCCTAGCAAATAATACGAAGAGAGAACTCTAGGACAAGTGTAGGAAGGAATACGAAAATGCTGGAAAAATGAGGATGAAAAATTATACACTGTGGAAAATAAGAGCAACCAGAATATATATACATAGAAATTCCAAAAAGAGCTCAGAGTTCAGATGCTTTAAATAAATACATTTTATTTAAAATTTAAAGGTTTATTCTTTTCCATAACATTATTTTGTTAAAAAAAATATTAATGTATCTATTTTAAACATTGTTCCATTAGATTTGGATTATTAATGATCAAATCCTATTCTCCAGCTCTTTTTTAAACGATCATATTAGCCAATATTAAAAATTTTAATAAATTCGGAACCTGAAATATTTTATTGCATACTTTTGAGCATATTTTCAATCAATTTCAAATCAACAAAAATTTCTGTAGCACCTCAGAATGATACGGTTTCTTTTGATTTATTATAAAAAAGTGATGGGCGTCTTAACAATTTTTTTCTCCGTGCATCAAAGTGGCAGAGTCTCGGGGACTCAACCTGGGGACTGTCCCTGTCCGTGGCATAAAACAGAAAGTGTGCAGCACACGCTCTCCGAGGAGCAGGAGGAGGCGAAACCCATGTGGTTGCGGTCCCAACTACGATTGCAATGAACTTCTAGCCCAGAGTCATTGAACTTGTCCTGGGGACTAGCCTGACTCCGGCTCTGGCTCTGACTGGGACTGGGACTGTGACTGTGGCTCCACGACGATATCAACACGGTGATCATCATGATTGTCTTCGGCCGCATGGTATGGTACACTCTTATTGTACGTCATAATGATCGTGGTCCGTGGCACACACAGTGAAGTGGCTTTGTCCCCAGCTGTACCACACACACTCCGAATCCGAGTCCGACTTCTCCGACTCCAATTCCGACTCCTTCGTGGACATAATGAACTTGGGTTTTGGGCCTCGGACTTGCATATATGTATGTACGTACAGGGTACGCAATTTTCAGATCGTGTTTGCCCCATAAGATCGTGGAGCCTCCTCTTTTTGGCCCCAAGTTGGGATCTAGCTGCAAATGTTTGTGGTACTCTCTCTTCCTGGGAGTATTTATTATTTGGCTTAGAAGTTGACCAGAAAAGAGTCTTTAGGATTTAAGATTTAAGATCTCTTTATAAGTCAAGGTCTTCTAAAAAGGTTTTTTTAATATAACTCTATATATGAATCTAGAGATAGGCGTTTGTGAAAGAGGCTTTTGCATAAATATCTTCAGATTAAGGTTTTAAGTTAACACCGAGAGAATTATGGCATTCTGATATTGAGAAACCGCATTCTCAAATACGTACTCCTCTCATTTTGAGTACGGATAATATAAAATTTTTTAGTTTAAGTATTTCTTTCTCACTTTAGAAGAAAAACAGTAAAAATAATACAAAAGTACTCACACCTAAATTGAGAACAAATATTCTTGAATTGAAGTGGTTTTATCCTCAAATTGAGTACCTCTGTAGTTGATAGATATATCTAAATAATACAGGTTCCAGAGTATCCCTTACTTCGCCGTCAACTAACTCGGTTTCTTCCTGGTTTTCTATTTGATTTGGCAACACGCTGGCTTTGTGGCCCATTGTCGTTTGCATGGATATGGGTGCATATACGTATATATATATATTTGTATATATATGATAATGATGTTGGTGATCGTGCCACTTTAGCAATGGCTAAGCTACGTAGATCGGGAAGACCGAGAACCAGACCTCTGGGTTGGATGGGTTGAAGAACCTTTTGATTGGTTAACCATACACGACCTCCCCATCCTCCGAGGAGCAGTTCTGTGGGCAATCCTGAAGTGGGGTGCGGTGTCGTTGGGGCATTTAACTGTGCCATGTTCTGATCCTCTAAAAGAAAACCCCACAGCTGCCCGATATAACCACCATCCACCCGTGGACTTGCATGCATAATATTGCCAAGATTTATGCAAAAAATTGATGGCAATTAGTCGTCGTCGTCGTCTTGGGTTCGTTCTTTATCTGGCTCTGTTTATTCTTTCTATATATACAGATACGTATGTAGGCAGTATATGTTTGTGCATAATGATTTTTGGTATCAAATTACATCGGTTAGGGGTTTTTAGTATGTATTTTATTTGCTGTTTGCTGTTTGTTCTTGTCGACGCTGCTGTGTCTTCTTCTGTGTCTTGTGTCTTTGGTCTCCGCCTCCTTCCCGCCTAATTTGATGCGCTCGTGCCGTCTTTTCTTTTATTTTCCTTGGTCCGTCCCCAGCCAGTCCCCACTGTCCCAGTCTATTTGCTGCTCTCGATCTGGCTTTTCTTCAAATCGGATTTAATAGCTTCTGACCGAAACGAAATTATTTACTAGCCCAAAATGATCATAATGAGATCTAATTCCTTGAGCTTGTTTCGCGATGCAAATTGAGGATAGGAAAAGGAGAACTCTTCATTTGTTTACTTGCTAAAGTTGAAGCAAGAAACCACAAAATTTTAGGGATATCATAAACATGCCAATAATACTGTATACTAATTTTAAGATATTATTAAAATTTAAAAGATCTCTAGATTTATACCTTAACTTAAAGCATTTTGCCCTTACTTTTTATCTAAACTTGCTTTCAACTTTTTTAAAAATGTTTACTTAAAAATAGTCATCAAATTAATGATACAACAGAAATAAGAAAATAATATTCCTAAATTAAATAAATGAAGTATTCCTTAAATAAAAGAAGTAATGGCCAAATAACCATTTAATGTAATATAAAATCTGTCTAAAGACTTAATTTTTTTTTAATTTAAACTCTGAAGTATCCATTAAGCTGCAGTAAACATAAATAAACCGAAAACCCATAAGAATCTGGTTTTATTTAAGCTATTCTTGGGGAACTCATTATGCTGATTCTACGTATAAAGAGACAAAGTGAACTCTATTCCACACAAAGCCCACAAGGCAACCAAATAAAGGCTTAAAAGTGAAAAAATCATTAAACAAAAAATGTAACGAAAAACAGCAAGTCTCAACCTGGGGCTTTGTCTCTAGATTCTCCTCATCTCAAGTTAGCTTCATCTATCTAAGCTTCAAGTCTTGAGTAAGATTTTTTATCTGGTTTAGTCTTTGTTATTAATTTATATTGCGGTTGATCAACTTTAACTTATAATATATTTTTGCAAGACTCTCTCCAGTGTCATTCCTCCTTTTTTCTGTTACTCGAGTATGTATTCCCTTCCTTTGAGACTCTTTGCCAAAAGGTTGCTGGATGGTGTCAGTCAGAGTGCGTGGATGAACAAGAGCCTATAGAACTGATCTCAGAGTTCAAGATACATAGTAGAGGTACATCCGAGCTGAGGTTTTCAAGGCACACAGATACTCGCACGCACACCACACCATAGAGCCGACGTCCAGCTGTTGTCCCCTTTGAAAGGGACCCAGTCGGACTTTGGTTCATGTGCTGAACGAATTCAGGATAGAATTCTGTGTGGAACGGGGAGGATATTAGGCATGCTCTCCTGTTCAGCAAAGCGGTAAGCGGGAGATTCAGGTACCTGAATCGTTCGCTGCTCTGCTCCACATAGAATTCTATGCTCTTTGCTCAGGAGGGTTTTTTCTTTTGGGGAATTTTTGTTTTTTAAGGCGTGCGCTGATAAAACAGCACTAAGTTCTCTGCATTTAACTTGTAATTACATAAATTTCTACAGTTTAAAATATAAATATCTAACATATAACTACATTTACACATAAATAAATAAAACTATAAAATAAAAACAGTTAAAAATGTTGTAAAAACTAAAAAAAATTGTGTTCGGGATGGAACGCGTTGAAAAAATCGTATTTATATTTTCAAAACGATCAATTTGCGTTGTTTTTATAACTTTTTAATGTTGATATAGTAGAAAACGCGAGAAAGTTTGGTCCCACGTATATTGCAGTCGCGATTATGCAAATTTACCAAAACAAAATAGGGTCATACTATTGTCTTCTGCGTATTGTGAAAAAGTGTTTCTAACCAAAAAGGTATGTAATAAACTGAAATTATTATAATATTATGTGTTGTATATTAACTATAACTTAACTACTATATGCCTTACATACTAACAAACACTAATATTA
>VNJW01007717.1:0-47634 GCA_008042615.1 Drosophila auraria | reverse complement strand
AAAAATATGGAATTTATACCAGCATTGTATAGAGTTTATAAGAAATAGTTTAGAATTTATACGCAAGAGGATAGAATTTATACGATTTGTTATACAGCGTAGTATAAAACTTATACGAATTAGGATTAAAAATATACTAAAGGAAAATACTAGAAAGAATAACTTTTATCCTCTAAGGTATAAAATTTATAACGTCGAAAGTATAATTTGTATACTTTCGAAAGTATAAAATCAATAAGCATTTTAGAACGAAGTTTTTAATACTCGAAATTATACGATTCATGTAACAATCGTATCGATTCTATGACGATTTTTTTTGGGTGTAAAAGTGTTAAAACTTATTTTAAAAATACTCGAGTAGAGAAAAATTGTGGTTTATTCAGATCAAAAGTGTATATATCGTCTCCTTAGAAACTAAGTATAAAACATTAATACAATAATACCTCTTAGTCATGACTCTTTCGTTACACTTTACTTTCTTAGCAGTCAGCACCTTGCATCGTCATCTTAATCATAAGACTCGAGCATGAGCCGAAATCCCATTATAAAATCATCAGCCAAAGCTGCAAAGCGAAGCGATCACAATAAATTATCGCGAAAAAACGAAGCCAAGGAAACCAGAGATCCATTCAAACGATGGAAATGCGTTTGATATGCCTCGGAGCATGATTGACATGTTGGGGCGACCGGAAAGCCAAGACAATATGAAATCACAGAGAGACTGATGGAAGAGGCACAACGACCGATCGCAGAAAAAGCAGCCAAACGCTCACGCGCGCAACAAATTGGGTTTATTTACGCCCCGTCAGCAAAGGCCCGCGTCATGATCCCCGAGTATCGAGTACCGGGTAACCAGTAACCAGACTATCATCCATGATGCATGAACGCTCAAATGAACTCACTTGGCTGGCAATTACGGCTGGCAAACTGGGCCGGTATTGAGTTACTCCAAATCGCACATTGCGCTAAAAGCGTATTGACATTTTCCCCACAGTCGAGTTCTAGTTAGGAGTCCGGAGTCGGGACTTGATTCGATTCCGTAGGCGATTCCAGCTGGGCTCCAGTCAACCTTAATGACACTCAGTGCGATCGACAGCGCAGAGAGGCTACTGAATTTCCGCCGCAAGGAGGCTCGGTTGCCTGCCGGCTTCCAAAGACCGTTCATACATTAATCATTAGGCGGTATCGTGTACGCGGCTGCCTTCCTCCGTTGTTGTTCACACATTTCATCTCGAATTAGTAGAGGGTTTTCATGAATGAATCGAACGGTGGGTTTCTCTCCCAGGCCCGTTTCGATTAATTCTTTTTCGGCTTCAAGTTGTGACCACATGCGGTCGCTTCGATGGATCGCCGAGCGCCTGAACCGCCGGATCGACGCACAATAATAAAGAAATCCCCTAAAGAAAAGGAAGCCGACAAATGCTGCGCTCGATCATTGAGAAGTCAAGAAATGCGCAAGGCCCGAGATACTCGTACTCGACTGGAAAGCAATGCCCGGCCAATCGCCATCATTATTATTTTGTAGCGTTTCATGTTGCGTTGCGAGAAATTGAAATCAGCATGAGGCCCCACAGGCAGCTAGGCAGCTATCCCAGAGAGCTATCGGCGAAATGTCTTTGTGTGTAATCGGCCATAAGCACAAGCCGCAGGGGTCTATTTTCTCAGCCCAATCTGCTGGGGAAACTTGGCCTCGTAATCGAAGTGGTTTCCTTGGCAACGAGCAGTCAGAAAATTAGATTTATTTGCCAGCTTTAGTGACCCCAGTTCGTTTGTCAGGTGAGCCTCTGGCTCCTGGACCCAATTTCAGTTCCTACCACTCTTAGTTTATGACACATTCTGCCCAATGAGCACGACACATTGATCAATCTACTTCAAAATTCTGAGACGGGGGATTAAAGTTCAACTGGTCCTGGCATTCGCAACGATGTCATGTCCTTTCCTTTCCTTGCCCAAACTCCGCCTGCCTTCCTCGTTTTTGGGCAGTGACAGTTGGACAGGCCGAGTGACAGATTTGACCAGAAAACAATTCGTGTGGCACATACAACAATAAACTTATCCCCAGCCAAGTCCTGTCGTTGGATGCAGAGCCCGACAGTGTGTCTACACTTCGCTTAACTCCAATGCCATTCCTGTCCCGCTTCGGACTGTTTTTGCATTTTATCCTCGTCAACAGGATTTTTCAGCATGAGTTGCTTGCGGGCCAGGCCATCATCAGAGTTTGTAGCCGGGGCGGGGCGACTCGTGTCATCTTCATGTGTCCGGGCGGGCGGAGGAGTTGTTGGGTGGTTAGGTGGCTGGCTGGAAGGTTAGCTGCAGCGACACATAATGTCCAACTGGCAAGCAGCTGTCACTCAGTTAAACCGGAAGAGGGATGCCACGGATACCCTTACTTTACCCTTTCTGGGTTCCTGGAGATAGTTAAAGTATTATCAAAGTTCTATATCTGAGGAGTTGATCCACTAAAAGTTAAGAAAATATGTGAGCTTTTTCACTAATAAGAGTGATTTAAAAAATACATTTGTTTAAGCTTAATAAATGTTAAAAAACAAGTAAGAAAGCTACAGCCCAATCCTGTAAGATATCAGATATCTATATCACCCCAAAACATTTAATTACAATTTAAAAGTGGCAGGGAAAGAGTATACGCAATCCGTTTCTGACTATAACGCTTTCTGGAATCTGTTCCTGGAATCTGTCCGGATGACTCCAGTTCTTGAAACTCATTCGTGTGCACTTGTCAAGAGCAGCCGTCAGTGCATTCAATTCCCCCTGGTCCTTCCGTTTCTTTCCACTGCGTTCCTCAGCAGCGTTGTCATTCCATTTGTTTTGTGGTCACTCATTCTCGCATATGAGGAGTTTCGCCCACCAGTGTCGGGCCGGAGATATGTACAGGCAATGCAATTACAATGCCACTGCCGGCTAATTAAATCCCCCAAAGAGAGGTAACCCGGACAATTAATAAGCTTATGGGGCCAATAAAATATTGATAAATGCCCGAGAGCTTCACACAATCCCATGAACAACATCGCAAAACGTTCGCCGGGAGCGATTTATGTGTTAATATTTACAAATAAATTACGCGGCCAGGAGAAGAGGAGCGGTATGCCTAGGCCATTTCGTAGCCCATTTATAAAATCCGGGAATTTGCCACCCAGGCAAGCTAAGGGGGTGCTGGGGTAGGGGCTAAATGAATGAAGCGGAGCCAATGCAAATAAGGCGACTTTTGATTAATGAGCGGACTGGAAAATTAAGCAGCGGCGCAATTGTCGACGACACTCGACAGAAACGCCATATAGGGGCGTTTGGGCTAGGGGATGATGTTTGAGGTGGATTTAGATCCCATAGTGACTCTCAGCGTTCCGTCTCCCCGAGCGCACTAAGTATTGTGATTTGGGGAATACAAATAATGTGTTTGCGGAAATAAACTGTCTTAACAGGTTCAATTTTACACGCGTTATGTCACTTTTTGTATTGAGAGGCTATAATTATCCAATACAGTTAACACAAAGATTTATATTGAAAATAAAAAGTACATTCTCACAACAATAATGCAATTTACTGAATAATTTTATTGCCAAGAATAAACTTGGAAAAAAATAATTCCCTAATAAAAAACAAGTGGGAAAGCTACAGTCGAGTGTGACCGACTGTGAGATACCCGGTACCCAAAGCGTTGTGGGGGAAATGAACAGCACATGAGCTTGGAAAAAAGAAAACGTTGACAATTGAAGACAAATATTGCTAGAAACATGTTGAGCAACACTCAAAAGAGACAAATGTTGCTAGGAACATGTTGAGCAACACGCACGTGCGAGCTCTCTATAAGAAGTTAGTTAATAACTTTTATGTTTATCATCCGATTTTACTCAAATTTCAGAACATGTCCACGATTGCCTACTTATTAAGTCTATCTATTTACTTTAAGCCGAAAATAACGCCTATAGCACTTATACCGTTTTTTATGATTTTCGGGGGCGGAAGTTTGCGTGGCCAAATTTTAAAACAAGCTTGATCCGCGTGCAATAGATTCCAATGCTGTCACCAAATTTGTTAACTCTACCTTTCATAGTCTCTGAGATCCGATGTTTCACACGGACAGACAGACGGACAGACGGACATGGATAGATCGACTCAGCTAGTGACGCTGATCAAGAATATATATACTTTACAGGGTCGGAGATTTCTCCTTCTGCCTGTTACATAAATTCTCGGTTGGCACTATTATAAGATACGATCGTTGTACCCTATGGGTACCGGGTATAATAATACTTATTTTTACATTTTTGTTAAACTAACATTCTTTAGTTGAGATTACTCTTTTCTTGCATTAAGCACAACACCCTCGCTTGTTAGGTCTGTGTTTTCTTCGACACTTGTTCAATATTTGCGAGTGCATAACTCATTTGGTAATTTAAGATCTTGCACGAGTTGGCCGTTGGTCGCGGCTCTCACGTACGCCCTTAGCCGAAAAGGGGGACACACTTCCACAGGAAGGGCCTGGAGCTTGAGGATACGAACATAAAAACAGAGCAGAAAATTATTGTCCACAAAAGCAAGGGGGCTTACGCACTGAAAATAATGTTGGTCAGGGTACAGGATATACTTCAATGCCTTAAACTATATGAGCACTATTACTATTATTGAGCAAAACTAAATTAGTTTAAACTTCTCCTAAAATATTTGAAATTGTTTAAATTAGGCTTACTTATTTTCTTTAAAATTAAGTTATTTTAACAAAAAATAATTGGTAATAATTGAAATGGACCCTTGGTGCGCAAGAAGACTATTACTTATATGGAGCCGTAGAATTGAAAATCTGCTCTGATAGTCCGATTAGATTAATTTAAATCTTGATCGGATGGTATTGTTACGCTCTTTGAAACTGCATACTAAAATACAAGCTGCTTTAAATTTTCTCCTTAACTTCAATGTTTACATTTTATTAGTTAAGTATCGAGTTGAAAACACTTAAATAATTTGTTTTTTTTACTGTTTTTTTTTTAAATCTATTTATCGTCACAGAGTTTGGTATCAGAAATTTTTTGAAGTTAACGGTGACATCGTCACTTCAACCTCACATCGTTAAGAGGTGTTTTTGTTTGATTATTAATTTCAATTATATTTCTTACTTTATATAACTCGTTGCAATTCGACAAAATAAGCAAACCATAAAAACCCAGAAAGAACGCTATCTTCGGAATGCCGAAATTTGTATACCCTTGCAGTCAGCAATTGGATTATTGAATATCGATTCCTTTTGATAACAGTTAAAACAAGTGGGAAAGCTACAGTCGAATGTGACCGACTGTAAGATTCCCGGTACCCAAATCATTGTGGGTGAAATTAAACAGCACATGAACATGGAAAAAAGAACATTTTCTGACAAATGAAGACAAATATTGCTAGGAACATTTTGAGCAACACGCACGTGCGCGCTCTCTCTCTCTCCCTCTCTCTCTCTCTCTCTCTCAGAAAACTTTATTGTTTAATAACTTCTATCATCCGATTTTACTCAAATTTACAGAACTCGAATGCCTACTTATTAAGTCAATCTATTTACTTTACGCCGAAAATCACGCATATGGTTATATACCGTTTTTTATGATTTTCGGGGCGGAAGTGGGCGTGGCCAAATTTTAAAACAAACTTGATCTGCGTGCAACAGATTCCAATGTTGTCACCAAATTTGGTAACTGTAGCTCTTATAGTCTGTGAGATCTGTTGTCTCACACGGACGGACAGATGGACAGACGGACAGACGGACATGGCTAGATCGACTCGGCTAGTGACGCTGATCAAGAATATATATACTTTATAGGGTCGGAGATTTATCCTTCTGCCTGTTACATACATTCTCGGTTGGCACTAACTTATAATACCCTTGTACCCTCTAGGTACCGGGTATAAAAATATCTTAGTTTGTAAACATTTTACATCTTACAAATAGAATTTTACATTTTATATGTAGAATTTTACATTTTACATGTAGAAGTTTACATTTTCATTTAATTCGAGCGATCGTTTCTATGCAGCTATATGATATAGTTGTCTGATCTTAATAAAATTAAAACCGTAATTCTATAACCGTAAGAAACTGCTATATCTTAGAATTGATTAATATACGTTGAAAACCAAAAAAGTTAAAAATTTTTTTACATTAATTTCGATATCATTCCTATGGCAGCTATAAGATATAGTGGTCCGATATCGGCCGTTCCGACATATGTATATACTGCGTGCTAAAGAAATAAGACTAAGCTGAAAATTTCAGCCCGGTAGCTCAAAAACTGAGAGACTAGCTCGCGTAGAAACCGACAGACGGACAGACAGACGGACATGGCTAGATCGACTCGCCTGGTGATGCTGATCAAGAATATATATACTTTATGGGGTCTGAGATGCCTCCTTCACTGCGCTGCAAATATCATGGCAATATTATAATACCCTCTGGAAGGGTATAAAAAATAATATTAGGCAGTATTATTTTGCTCTATGTAGGAGAGCAAGTTCTTCAGCTGCGTTTCCTGCCTTTGCTGCTATGGGGGTTTTGCTTTAAGGAATTAAGCGTGTAAAATACGAGCGCATAAATCTATTTGCTACGCATATAAACAACGGAGCGCATTTGCGTGTGCAATCACGCCATTCTCCATTTGCCATTTGCCGAGAAATGTAATTAGGCCTGCCGCCATGTGGAACGCATTCTGGCCGGCCCAGGGGCGTTCTCGGGCCAGCGAGGGTGCAGAGGCGGTCCAGCGGCGGTGCAGTCTTGTGGTCCGAGGGGTTGGGTAACAGATGGCTTTCAGCTGACCACGACCACACACACATCCCAGCGACCAGCGGAGCTGCATTCTGTGAACTGCAATTGCTTGCCCCAAATGATAACGGGTCACGAATGCCGCTCCGCCAGGCGATCATCTCTGCCCCAGCCATACTCTACGGGGTGACTGGGGGCTAATGACAATATTACCGGTCGCTGTCCGCCAGGTAAACGCCTTTGGAATTTATTGAATTTTGAAACAAACAGCGGGCTGAGCAATTGCTATTTATTCGACCATAAAGAGAGCCATTAAATTGCACCACAAGCGGTGGAGCTTAACGCTGTTGGAAATACCCTGAAAAAAATCACAATGAGTTTGTGTCTTTTATGTCTTACACAAAAATATTGTTATTGTGATTTTAAGTCTTATTAAAGTCTATCTCGAGCATTAGTTTAATAACAATAAGTTATTTCTATTTGGAAGACAGATTCACGGAGCTAAAACTTAAAACTATTGATCAAATATAGTGGTAGGGGATACAAAAAATACTTATATGGCAAAACAGACAGAACTTGCCTTCGAAGGCCAAGGCCCCATCGACCAAATGACTAACTCATGATAACATAGCGAACCGTCCGTATAAACAATTCGCTTAAATCCACTGCCGGATAAACGACAACAAAAAAGAAGGCTAAAATGCTGCACCAAATGTGCAATGAAAAAGTAAGTAAAACGTTGCACCAAAAAATGAACCCGAAATATGCGGCAGAGAAGAGAGCAGGAGGAACGAGTGGAGGAGATAAAGAATAATGACCACTTTGCCATCTCGTGGCAAATAACCATTCATCAAATTGTCCAAATTACAGACATTTCACAATGACGCACCCCTCTCCTTCGGCTTGGCCCAAACGATTGTACTTTTGCAATGCCGACAGAGCGACGACGACGATGACGATGACTGCAATTCGTTTACACCAATTTTATGGTAACAAGCTTCTCTCCAGCTTGAACCGACTTTCCCTTCTCTTTCCTTCTCCTGGCTCCTCAACTGGGCATTCCCCATGGCAGCTGCTGGCAAAGGAGTTAAGTTGGTGGCGTTGGACCGGCCGGATTGGGGCTTATTTCTATACCCTACAGTGCCAAAAAAAGTATAGTCAATGTGTTTTCCGGTTTAAGATCGATAGCAAATATCTTTTATACCAGTGTAAGGGCTGTATAAACTTGGCGTCGCCTTTTTGTGGTATACAGTGCTTAACGTGGTTTTGTCCTAAACATGTACAACTTTGAAAAACTACCTATATAGTTTAACTCAAAAATAAAATTAAATTAAATTGCATTGTTTCCTAATTTAAATTTAATGATGGTGAGAATAATAAGCGCAATAAAAATAAGTCTCAGTTTGCCGCTCTTGACTAAAAATAAAATAAACAAAAAACTTAAAATAATTTAAACTTTTACAAAATACAATACAGAAATAAATACAGCCTTAATATCAATTATATGATGTTGATAAGAATACAAAATACTCTTATTTATCAAGAAACATTGATTGTTTAACCCCATTTAATTTATTTATAGTTTTGAACATAAATAGGCCCACTAAATCTTTTAATTCCTATAATTTTGGCATCAAGAGCAAGATTTTAAGTATAGATATTAAATATAGAAAAGTGAACACATGTATTAAAGGGACTGACAGAACTTTAAATAAATGTTCATGTCTTTGAAGCTCTTAATGGTAATAGATTGTGACCCAAAATATTATTGCTTTATTTTAAAATGTATTAAAATAAGTTAAGCAATTTATTTTTAATTTACTAGATATCGAACTAAGCGAATGAGAGAAACCAGTAGCACTCCTAACATTCATTGTTCTTTTTTTTAAAAACGGACATACATGTAGACCCAAATTTGTTGACCTAAAATTTTGTTTTCTTTAAAAAATTGTTTATTATTTAAGTATATGCTGTAAAAATGTTAATTCGAATTCGAACTCTAAGTGCCTCAAATCCAGCATTTAAGCGCGGAACTATAGAACTTTTCAGCCGTATCGAAAACTTTAGACATTCTTTTTCCACTTCTCATTTTTGAGTTTTTTGTAAAATTGTTTCAGAAAAAAAATTTGTGTAACTTCATCAATTCGACCTTTAAATATATCCCCAGTTCCAAGAAAATGCATAAATTTACACCATTTACATGTATGCCTCCCCCTTAAGACACTTGCGCATCACCTGCTAGGGTATAGATACTTCGATCAGATTTTTTGCTTGTATATGCCTTTTCCGTCTTGGCCGAATTGGCGGCTGCATTTCGGGGATAAGTGCGGGATTGGGTGCCTGCGTCGAGGAGGAGCTGACATGTGTCACGCCTAAAACTAGGCAACAGCTGCTGCAGCGACCACCCCTCAGCCCCGCCCCTCTCAGTGCTCAGCGACATGCATTCAATTTCACGGCTGACCGCTGACAACAACTGCAATTTGGGGACATTAAGTTTTGACTTTGAAAAATCGCCGCCAAAGGCGTTGACGACACACTCTCCCTCTCTGTCGTGCACACTCGCGTCCATTCATAAAATCGCGTACATCGCCTGGGCCTATAATAAATTCTGCTCACTCATCAGGCAGTCTCTGCATATGAAATTTTCATGTGGAGCGTCATCAGAGACTCGATCGAGGAGGAGGCATAAGACCTGGGGGCAGGGCAGAATGAGGGAGGCAGGCTTCCAGCCTGCTCCAGCCCTATTGAGTTTAGTCGGGCTTGAGAGCTGGGACCAGCTTTTATTTTGATTTATTTGCCACAGACACGACAGTTAATTTGATATTTTGATTAACTGCAGGCCAGACTGGTTTTTCGAGGGGGAAAGCTCACGTTCGAGCTGCTGGAAATAGGGGCGAAGTGGAGCAGTGAGAGGTCGGGCGACAGACGTCAGCTGCTTGGCCCCCAGCTAATCCCTTACATAAGCTCTTACTTTCGCAGCCAGCGAATCAACACTTGCCACGCTGCCCTCTCTATCTCTCATCGCTTCCACATAATTTTATAATTTTTATTCACTTTGCGAAAATGCGAAAATAATTGCAGTGCAGTTAATTTATTATGTCGCTGCCAAGACATGAAGTGGTGCGAAAAGCCCCTCGCCCCAAACAAGACCGCGCTGCACAGTGGCGTAAAGCTGAATATTTTTAGGAAGTCGTATTAATTTTCTATATATTTGTATCGCAAGTTTTAAGATAAAAAGATAAGATTTTTGTTAGCTTTACAGCACACTATTACATTTACCCATCGATCTCAGTCAGACTGAAGAAACTACTAATAGCCTACAGAATAGCCTCAGATATTCTTTTGAGAAGTCCGCATTGATTTTTAGCGAAGAAATAATATATTTAGAATACTCTCCTCGATTCCACCAAAGACAAGGCCAGAGAGAGTTTGCTCTAGAGCCAGTTGCTCTCTTGTACGCATACTGCAAAGCCAATGTATGGCCGTTCGGCATCTTAGTAATTATATTGCTCTTTGGATCCACTGTATCGTCAGCCGTCGTCGACGTCTGCCGCCAGGGCACACAACTGTTTATTGTGAAAATTGATTTATTATCGCGATGGCCGCGTTTCTGCTCCCTTCAGTGCCAGGTCCCAACTACACACATGCCACCCCCCAGCAGCGGTCCTGCCATGTAGCATGCACCACCATTGCCATAGCCATCCGTTGCCGCTGCTGTGGCTGTTGCTGTTGCATATTTGCATCGATTAAAATAAGAATTTTACATGCGATTCGTGTTGTCGTCGCCCGGCTTTGTCTGCTGAACTCAGGGCCAAAGAGCGGAGCGATCCCCTCCTGTCGACCCGAATGCAATGGGCGGCTTAATAAATTTATAAATACGGCACCAGAAGGGGTGAGCTGCTAAAAAATGCATGCATGCATGAATTTTAACGAATTGCTGATGAAAATGTCGCATCATAAATTATTTCATATTTAGGGCTCCGCCATCGAAGTGCATGGGGTGCAGCGAGGAACTGGGGAGATGGATGTATCTGCAATCTGCGATCCGCGTGAGATAAACAGCACTGGCACTGGCTCTGGGGCTGGTGCTCGGTCCTTTTGCTACGCCGCTGTGTGCATGCATAAATTAAATTTATATTTTACTTTCGAGTTATGCGTCTGGGTAATTATTTTATCTTTCGGCCCCCGAAGTCCCCGAAGTCCCCGGACTCCCGGACACACACAGTGCCGGGCTTCCACCGCCCCTCTTGAGAGCCCCCTCCAAGGGACTCGCTGCTGGCTGACGGGCACAGGCTACGTGGTCATGCATGGCATTCAAAGGTTAATTGGCATTTTCGGTGTATTATTTTATTTCGGCCTTAATTGCCAGTGAGTGGCGCATGCACATGCACATGCAACCACGTTGCACCACCGAAAGGGCGTGACACGACAACGGAGATGGTGGCAGACGGAGGTGGTGTCAGGAAAGCCGGAGAACGGGAGAACAATTGCCAGTTGAGAGCTGATTGATTGATTGATTGACTGATTGCCAGCGAAAGTTGTGTGGTTGTGGGCAATATCAGTTGTGAGGCTTCAGGGTGGAAGGGTTGATTGGCCAAAAAGGTTACGAGAAAACTAGCTTAGTCTAGACTGGCATACTAAGTTTAAGTCGTGGGTTTCATGTAAACTTGAATTCGTGAAATTACAAATTGCATAAAATTAAAATATATTGTTATTAAGCCTTCAGATCTCTAGATAGATGCGTTCCGCGGAAAAGATAATTTAAGAAAGGCCAGATAAAACAATTTTTTAACCAGCTGACGTTGTCTAAGCCAAAAGTTAATTATAGACATACTTCATATAATTACTAAAATTGTTGTTAAGAGCTTGTGTGGATTTATTTTTGACAAATCAAGCCGATTAGGATTGAAGTCTTCAGAAGCTTCTTCAGCTTCTTCAGCTGAGCATCCATCATCCTGATGTAACCTAATGATTCATCCATCAATACGCTCTTGGCTTATTTTTTACCAGTTGCATGTCAACAAGCAATTTCTTACGTTCCTGCGAGAATTCCCCTAGCTGCAGAGTATGTTCGCCTGCCAAATGCCGGACAGCTCATTCCCGGCAAGACCCATAAACAACCGACACTCGCGCACTCAGTCACGAGTGCAACTTGTCTTGGCTGATGGCCGTGACCAAACGCGGGAGATGGACCGACCTGAACTGAGTTGCGGGGAATACCTAGTGCGAGTAGTATCCACTGGCAGGCGTCAACTCCGGCGCGCCAGAATTGGCATTAATGAGCAGACAAAGAGCTCAGGCGAGCAGCAACAGCCAAAGTCAAAGCAACAGGCCACTTAGCAGCTCAGCAAAGAAGATATAAGAGGGCGGGGAATGCGGGTGGCCGGGCAGAAAGTGCGTCGATCAAATTAACAATTTAATTTCTAAGAAAACTAATTAAAAATCACGCAGCACTGCCAGCTGAGGACTCGAGACGAATCGAGTGGAGTCGGGTGAGGAGCGCAGCGAAGTGGAGCTGTCTAAGCGAAGGCCTGACTCCTGCCGCCGCCCATGTCTGGCCACGAGTGGCTGCAACATGCGTCAAGCATTCGCAATTAGCGGAGCTGCCGTCCCTGCCATTAAAAGCAGGCAAACATGCCCGGCCACCGATGCACACACTTGATTTTCCAATCAGAAGTCTCCTCACTTTCCGCCTCCTATCACCCCGAGCCCTGGTGCAATCTACGGCGAGCGCCTTCTCAACTTGGCCAGTCAGCAACGTCAGCAACATTTGTGGCAACGTCTTTGCAGCAACAATGCGAGAATTATTACGGCTGGCTCTTTTTCTTAGAGGCGATCTCGGAATACTCTACCAGTACTAAATCCGCTCTTAGGGAAACACTAAAGAAAACTGTTGCAGGGGGCCACCGACTTTTAGGGATTTTTAAGAATAGAAGTCTGTAAGAACAAACACGATAATTTTAAAATTAGACAGGTCGACAAAAATCGACCTTTTTTTTTGCCGGCGAATAAAAGCCATTGATTCTGATAGATCTGAACCGGTACATTACTAGTCCGAAACTGAAAAGTTTCCATCACCCACCAATTTTGCACTGCTTGAATCGGCACTTTTCAAGGCTTAATAACTGCCAAACCTTACGTTGCTCAGAGCGGGTTTTCAGCTTAAAAAGAGCTTTAGCCTTTCCACTTGAATAATAAACAAGAATATCCAATGGGAGACCTCTCGTTCTTTAGTTATAATGCATTTTACAAACTTAAATTTGACACAAATTTTTGCTATGTTGTAGCCCTGAAACTTAACAAATCTTGGCTTTGGTTAGAAACATTGCTTTGGGATTATAATTTAAGTACACAAAACAATCGTTTTATAGGCCGACAACACATTCTCTGCACATTTTTGATTATCATATTTATATACAAAGTTCAATTTGTTCTTAATGTATTCAACTTAATCACAATTAATTCTTGGAAAGTTTTGAAAAAACATCAATGTTCCGAACCCAAAGCAGTCTCTAACAAAAATGTTCGAAATATCAGGGCTACAACGTAGCAAAAATTTGTGACAAATTTAAGTTTGTAAAATGCATTATAACTAAAGAACGAGAGGTCTCCCATTGGATATTCTTGTTTATTATTCAAGTGGAAAGGCTAAAGCACTTTTTAAGCTGAATACCCGCTCTGAGCAACGTAAGGTCTAAAAGTTATTAAGTCTTGAAAAGTGCCGATTCAAGCAGTGCATGATACTTTGACCGCGATTTTCTCAAAATTGGTGGGTGATGGAAACTTTCCAGTTTCGGACTAGTAATGTACCGGTTCAGATCTATCAGAATCAGTGGCTTTTATTCGCCGGCATTTTTCTTGTCGACCAGTGTAATCGATAAACAGCAATATGTTATTCTTTGACGTTAAAATACATTAAAGGAGGGCAGAAAACTTTAGTTATCACATTTACACGATAGTCTTTGGCGGGAATTTATCTGTCAGCGAAATTTTGATAGCGAGGGTAGAAAGTGGCCGTAAATAAATAATTAAATAAATAAATAAAACAATAAATATATAAATATAAATAATAAATATATCAAGTACTAGTAACCCATATAGATAATTTAATAATTGTAATAAAGTAATGGTAATAAATTATTAACCCTCAGGAATGGATTCACCTGCCTTGACACCTATTCACCTATTATTACGATACCAAATTGGAGTAACCTCCCAGTCCGAGCTGGTTCGCATCGTGTAGTAATAACTCGCTGGCTGTGGTTAGAGTAGCCACTTCAAACGTGCCTCATAGCCGCACAACTTGCAGCTTGCAATTGCTGTCTGCCAGCGGCTGATGGATGGATTGCCCGTTTGACTGGCTCCGGTCCCTATCTGCCGAGCAACCCCTGTCAGCCTGCCCCTGCCCCTGGCCCCGGAGCCAACTCAACTCAACTCTACTCCCGACTCGACTTGACGTGGCTCGCCTTTCCGCGATGCCACACATGCTAAACTATCTGCACTGCCATTGCCCCCTTTGTGTGCCACGCCCCTTGTTTGTTCGCGCTCGTGTGCGCCTTGTCAAGGAGGAGAGGGGCAGAATCAGGGATCGTTGCCGGTTCTGTTGTACGTCGTCAACGTTGACTGCTAATAGACGCTCACGCTCACGACTTTATGCCACACATCAGTCAAGGAAACGGGTAGGCACTGTTGCTGATGTTGCATATAATTAATTTATTATGTTGTTGCCGCTAGCAGCCTTTGGCCATATTTCGCGACGCTGCAGCGCAGGCAATCCCTTCTGCGATCCGATTCCATGCTGCTGCCTGCTTTATGACGCATTTATGGCTGCACTTATAATGTTTGCTTGGAAAGTCAAGCCCCGACTCGATGTGTTATTAGTTGAGCATTTCAACTTGCAGCAGGAAATTGACTCGAACCGTGGCAAGGCACCAAACGGAACAAAGACCAGCAGAAAAGGAGATGGGGTGCATTTTGCATCCAAGATGTAAATGGGCAATTTGTACTCATTAGAAATGGGCAGAGCTCCAAGCTTCAGATTTGTGCCCAATCAGGCAGAAGGGACGTGGCGTGCAAGTGACAATGCAGCAATGTTTGATTATGGGTTGGAAGTGGCTTTCACCGCCTCACAAACATTGCTGTAATTTTGGTTCTGCTCTACGATGAGATTAGTAGTTCAACATATGTAAACGATTTTTAATTTATTGTTTTAAAAGTTTTTCTTTTCAAGAAAAAATAAGTCTTACTTTAAGAGTACCCTGTACTGACATGAGAGCAAAGGTCGAGCATTATTAGCGCTGATTTGATCACTTTGTACAGTGCTCGACCCCCTTCCTTCCATGCCAACACTACCTCCAGCCCCACCCGCTACCTCCTCAATGCCAAAGGCGGGCTGTCGACGCCTTTGGTGCCAGCACCTTGCAACTGCAGTTTCAATCAATCAAACGCGAGGTGAAACGGATGTGGACATGCCACTTCACACACGCCACGACAGCGCCGGAGGTTGTGTTGGCAAAAGGTGTCAACAAAGGCGCGCCACTGCCACTGCCACTGCCACAACTGCGACTGCGACTGCAGCAATGGCTGTTGGCCGTTTGTGCAACTCCAAGTGCGGAGTGAAGCAACGGATATGTGGCAAAGTTTCCTGAATGGCATTCTGCCGGTGAAAGGCAATTTAATTGAGGCACTTCTTGCCCGACTCGGCGTGGTCTTTTTCATTTCGATATTAAGTTGAAAATCGCTTCAGCTGCTGGGTAACGAGCAAAGTAAAATTTTTGCACACCCAATTTATCATTTCATTTACAGCGCGAAACGCACAAAAATGCAGCCGCATTTAGCCAACATTAATCATACGACACGTTGACAGCTGTCAACGCGGCGTTCGTTGATGTTGCTCTTACTGTAGCTGTAGATGCTGCTGCTGCTGCCTTGACTGGGCATTGCAAATTCCTGGCTCAGTGGCTTATAAATATAATATTAATAATAAAATAAATAATATTCAACTTCCCAAAGGATTTACCTATTGTAAATCGATAATATAAAGACATTTAAACATTTCGATCTAATTTCAAGAACCAAAGCACATTTTAAAGGATCTTAAGTATAGTATAAAGTACTGTCATATAAAATTACCGATCACTCCTACGGCGGCTATTTGATGAAGAATTATATTTAATATTTTTGTATTAATAAAAAATTGCCATATCTCAGAATAGATAGGAGTTGTTTGAGAATCAATAACCTTTTTTTTACCCCGTATTATAATTAGTGCCTACCGAAAATATTTATAACGAGAAAGAAAGCTAACTTCGGTAAACCGAAGTTTGTATACCCTTGCAGTCAGAAATTGGATCATATGTATCCATTTTGGTAATGTAAAAAAAAAATGTAAAATTATACAAATTTTGTAAATTTTACATTTTACATGTAGAATTTTACATTTTCATATAAATCGACCGATCCCTTCTATGGCAGCTATATGATATAGTTGTCCGATCTTAATGAAATTAAAACCGTAATTCTAGAACTATAAAAAACGACTTTATCTCGAAATTAATTGAAATTCGTTGAAAAACAGAAAAGTTAAAATTTTTTTTACATTAATTTCGCCATCATTCCTATGGCAGCTATAGGATATAGTGGTCCGTTCCGACATATATACTGCGTGCTAAAAAAATAAGACTATGCTGAAAGTTTCAGCCCGATAGCTCAAAAACTGAGAGACTAGTTCGCGTAGAAACCGACAGACAGACAGACGGACAGACAGACGGACAGACAGACGGACATGGCTAGATCGACTCGGCTGGTGATGCTGATCAAGAATATATATACTTTATTAGGTCGGAGATGCCTCCTTCACTGCGTTGCAAATATCATGGCAAAATTATAATACCCTCTGCAAGGGTATAATAAAACGAGAAAGAAAGCTAACTTCGGTAAACCGAAGCTTGTATACCCTTGCAGTCTGCAATTGGATCATTGAAAATCGATCCATTTTGGTAATGTAAAAAAAAAATAGGTCAAATTATGTAAATTTTGTAAATTTTACATTTTACATGTAGAATTTTACATTTTCATATAAATCGACCGATCCCTTCTATGGCAGCTATATGATATAGTTGTCCGATCTTAATGAAATTTAAACCGTAATTCTAGATCTATAAAAAACGACTATATCTCGAAGTTTATAAAAATTCGTTGAAAAAGAGATAAGTTAAAATTTTTGACGTGATAACGTCTTATAAATCGATAGAGCAGGCTGCATGCACGCTCGAAAAAGCATGACTCATGCGCCGTTACCTCTGCCGCGACACAGGCAGAGCAAACGTGACGTGAGCAGCAGCAGCAGAGAAGAGAGAGAATGAGAGAGAGTGTTTAAAATTTAATGCTTTGCACTCTTCTGGCAACCGCAAGGGCAAAGCGGTGTATCTCCGTCTCGCTCTCACCGCTCGTTTTGCGACGGTGTTTCTCCGTCTCGCTCTGCTCTACCGCTTTGTCTATTTATAGCTCGAGCACTGACGCTGGCGAATGTTTGTATTTCAGTCTTTGACGCCATCCTCTGATTTGCATGCGTGGTCCAGAGGCTAAAGTGTTCGAGTCTTAATCCAACGATTGCGGGTTCGAGTACCGTCGCAGCAATTGTGTTTTCGAAAAAATTTAAGTTGGGTTTTATAGACATTCTATAATATTTATATCCATTTAACTTAACATATCAACAAACAGCCGGCACTTCCTAATCCTCTCCAGAAACTGGCCATTTGCAGCCGGCACTGCCTGATCTCCTCTCCAGAAACTGGCCATTTACAGCCGGCACTGCCTGATCCTCTCCAGAAACTGGCCATTTGCAGCCGGCACTGCCTGATTGATCCTCTCCTGAAACTGGCCATTTACAGCCGGCACTGCCTGATCCTCTCCTGAAACTGGCCATTTACAGCCGGCACTGCCTGATCCTCTCCAGAAACTGGCCATTTACAGCCTCTCTCTCTCAATTTTACATAATTTTTTTACCGTGAACGTGTCAACGTCTTAAGTAAATGCTACCATTCCATCAGTATTTTCTTAAGACGTTGTCACGTTCAACGTCAGTAAACCGACTTTACAGACAACCAATTTTTTTTTACATTAATTTCGCCATCAATCCTATGGCAGCTATAGGATATAGTGGTCCGATTTCGGCCGTTCCAACATATATACTGCGTGCTAAAGAAATAAGACTATGCTGACTATGCTTTTCAGCCCGATAGCTCAAAAACTGAGAGACTAGTTCGCGTAGAAACCGACAGACGGACAGACAGACGGACAGACAGACGGACAGACAGACAGACGGACATGGCTAGATCGACTCGGCTGGTGATGCTGATCAAGAATATATATACTTTATGGGGTCGGAGATGCCTCCTTCACTGCGTTGCAAATATCATGGAAAAATTATAATACCCTCTGCAAGGGTATAACAAACAAGCAACAAAAACGAAAACAACGAAGAGCGGCTAATTTGGACCGATCGTTCCTATGTAATTTTAAATGTATAGCTTAAATATAATTTTATATACTAGCTGCAATAGAAAGAAGACTATCTGCAAAGTTTCATTCGGACAGCACTGTGAGACTAGTTTGCGTAGCAACGGACAGACGGTCAGACGGACAGACGGACATGGCTAGATCAACTCGGTTGGTGATGCTGATCAAGAACATATATTATTTATGCGGTTGGAGATGCTTCCTTCAATGCGTTGCAAACTTATGGACAAAATTATAATACCCTGCAAGGCTATAATAACTAATAGGAACTTTTGTGCGGACGTACTCTAATCGGAACTTATGTAACACATGGAACTTATTATCTGCGCTGATCCAAAAATACGTATTTTTTTTTTTTGCTTTTTTTGTATTTCTACGTTATTTTTGTAAACCTTTGAGATCCTGTTATCTCAGAGTCAAACACACTCTTCTGTAGCTTTCTTACTTGCTTTCATAATGAATGTCGGGTGTGCCTCAAGCTGCAATTATACCGATTCCCTAGACAACAAACAAAATGACAACCCTAAAGACGACGAGTTTTATGCAGAAAGACGAGAGAAGATGTCGAGCAATCATCCAAAGAAATACGAGGAAAAGAGCAACCACGACGAGCAAAGACGACGAGCAGAAAGCAGGAATTTGACGAGTCCGAGCCAGGGAGAGGACGACGAGATGAGAGCGATGAAGACCGAAGATGAGAGAGTAGCAGTTAAGATCGAGCTAGCAACGAAACGGTTAAACGTTGGAGAGATTAAAGACCATTGAGATCCTTTTTTCACCTTAAATTTATTTGTAAACATTTTTTCAGTTGAAAGGTTGATGGGTTCTAGGAAAAATAAAGCATTTACTGACTTACATTTATAAAATAATCACACATACATTTATATGATAAAACTCAAATGTCCTCCGATTTTTTCCTGCACTCCGAACATATTGCAAGGATCGTATGCAAAATAAATAATATTAAAAAACGTGACTCTTCCCCTTTATTTTTTTCCAAAACTAATTCTGAGAGATTCATCCCAGGCCCACTGGGATCGCCATGAATCTTGCTGGCAGACTACAGCAAATGAACAATGAAGAATAATGAGGCCTGTGCTAAGAAGAAAAGAAATTCTGACTTGACGCAGGAACTGAGCAGAGAGTCGGAGAGATTGGGCCAGTGGCAAAGTACATAATAAGCTCATTAATCATGGGACACACACAATCCGGGAGGGAAGTGGGACCAAGCGCAGCAATCATCATTCGTACGGAGTGACTGTGTCACTTAGTTCGGACTCAAATCGTGCGAAATGTGGGCACACAACTGCTGGGGGCGTGTCATATCTGGCAACAGTTTGATCATTAATTAGGTGGCATTTAATGCGAGCCATCGCAGCTAGATGGCCCTTGTGCCAGGACATCATTAATCTCGCTTCAAAGCGAACAAATTGATGCCGATGGAAGTCTGTCCGGTCGCGGACTGAAACAAATCTAATACACTTTTTTTCCCCCTTATTTCCGTCTGGGGTATTCGTTATTATGAATTGTTATAGTATTTTTTCACAATCTTCACATTTTTCAACATCCGCTAAGGAAAGGCGAAATGGCCAAATATAGCATGGCAAGCACCATCACCATCAGTAGTCGATGCAGATGTCGGTACTATAAATCGAGTCATTTATAACAGTAGGACAAAAGTAGCTTGTTCTTGCTTAATTTTTGTATTAAAAAAAAGAAAATAACTGACTTAAATACATCATGATTATGTTTATATTATGGGCATATTTTATTCTAAGCCACTTGCAATATAGGGTACCAAACTTTTGTGACTCCAAAGGATGTTGATAGAGAAATTTACAATGGGCGAATGACAATTTGCTGCTTATTTTTTATTATTTTGGTTAAAATAAAAGTACAAAAATAAACTATTAGACAACAAAAACTAAATTATTTAAATTAGTTTAATTTTCTTCTTGAAAAACATATTATGAAAAGCCGCACTTTACTCTTTTAATTTGTTCCTTAACATTTTATAATTTTCCCATGGTGAAATCCTAAAACGGAAGGTAAAGACGTTGACGGCAGCCCTCGAATTCTCGGATCCAAGACAGACAGACGTCCGTCTGTCCGCCTTCCATCCGTCTGCAATGTCCACCGAGATTTTTTGATTAATGGCGTGCGGCGCACGTTGCAGTGCTCTTAAAATTTTTATAAATTATAATTTTTCCATCGACTGGCAACCATATTTTTCATGTCATGTCATTCCCCCCCTGTCCTGCACGCCGATTGATTGATGAAAATGCGAGGCGTGTTCGAAATAAAGGAAAGAAATATAATAATAATGATATATCTATGCAAATTACGGCACACAAATTATTAGTTTCGTGTTCCGCGAGGATGACGACGCCGGCTCTAGAGTCGGGCTGCGGAATTTCATATTAATTTGCCAACCATTAATCATCCGATGGGGGGCGTCGTCAGTTGTTTGATTCTTTCGGGCGGTGTCAAAGGTGGCTATTCGACGGTGGGGTGTGCCTTGACTTAAGTGAATTCACGCTGCCTAATTTCCATAATTGAAACAATGGCGGTGATTTGTTACAAAAACATATTTTTTGAGAGAAACTACTGCTTACTGAGTGGCGGGAAAATTGACACTGGCATTTGGGGAATTGTGGGCTTTATTAAATCAGTTAAGTGGCAAAAATTTGAACAACACTTTGAAAAGGCTCACATAATGCTTTACAATTAGATATGCATATGAACGGGTAGACTGATCGGCTTAGCTGTTGTTGCTGCCTTATCACTGTGGCACTCTACGTAGTGACGATGAGCACTGAGACAAGGAGACTACTATTTAGAGCCGTAGGAATGCAAATTTGCTACGATAGTCCGATCTGAAACATTTATGTCTTGATCTAGATGCGCTGCCTCAAATTTTCTCTTCAAATTCAATGTTTACATTTTTTCAGATATGTGCTGATTTTGAAAATAATTTGTTACTTATTGTTTTTGAACAACATTTGGTTTCAGAAATTGTTTGAGTGTAATGTGCAATTGTCACTTTTATCTTACCTCGTTAAGATGTGTTTTCGTTTGATTAAGATATGTGGTGTTATGCACAGTCAAATTGTTGCTAATTTGTGTATGAGCATTTTGACTAGATATTCCGATTACCTAGAATAAATAGAAAGTGATATAGATGTGTTCAACTTAAAGGTGTTTACGGACGATAGTCTTGCGCAGAAGTAATCACCTCTACTTATTAAATAAAGGATATAAAGACCTAATCCAAATTGTTCAAGAATATTTGCTGTATTTCCACGATCCCCTATTAGGTCCACTTCCTTTTGTTGCATTCCTCCAGTTAATCTGTGCGCATTTCAACAACTTCATTTCGGGGACCTCTCTAGGCCAGCATTTCTTCAGACATAGTTAAGAGGCAAGAGCAGAGTTATGCTTTCACTTCGTCCCGGAATATTCTAGCCTAGACTCTGCTCGACTCCTGCCATGCCGCTAAAGGGCAATAAAAACTATTTACAGTTCAATTTGCTATAATATTTGCAGCTAAAAACCGCAAACGACAAATATGCACCACCAAACCAAACCGAGAAGATCCAAACCAGCCCGACGACCACAGACAAAGCTGCCCCACCCCGCTTCGACTTCCAGCCAGGAAAGCTTCCGCCTGCGAGATACGCAAATAGCTTAAACTTTGCATGCCCCGTAGTCTGGGATGTTATTGGGTATATGGACTTACAAAAGTTACGAAAAATTCTTGCCAATTAAATATTAAAGCTCGGCTCTTGTCTTAGCCTCATTGGTGGTGATTAATTTGATGTTAACAAAATTCTAGGTAGAAAATGAGGTACGACTAAGACATCTGCGATGAGATATAATTTTTTTAATCAACTCGGCTGAAGTTGAATTAATTTCCTGGCAATTTCCAAGAGCCCACCCAACACGGACTGAAATATAAAACAAATTTGTGTTTTGTGGAGGGTATCTGACAATAGAAGACTTTCTAATAGTGACTACTGCTGAAGCGTTTTAACGTGCTTAGAATGCGCTGGCGCATTCAAATTGGAATCAAAGTTTATGCACACGAGGACATTCAGGCGGGCATGGGAATGTTCGTTTGGGTATCTGAAAATCTACAGACAATAATCCAGTGTAGAATAGTGCGGGAACACAAAAAGGGTTAGTTTGCGTTTGTGTTGCCATTCCGGCCACTCGACACTTTCCATAGCAAAAGTTATGCAACCAATTTACATACAAAAACAACTCAATAAACGTGCGAAATGCTAACGATTTGTAAAAGTTGGAATCCCCCCATCTCGCACACATGAGTGTATTACGTCCTGTTATTGGTTTTTGTAGCCATTCCACACGGGCAGGCCCACGGAGCCCACGGAGGCCACCGGGGCCATCGGAGGGGCTGTTACTGCCCTGGCAATTTAGCAAAGTATTTCCTCGTCGCTCTAAAAAGTTGCCCACTTTTTGTTACACCAGAACGAGACGGCATCCTCGTGCCCGCCGTCTCGTAAACTGTGGGCTTATTTTCATGCCCGGAGCCATGAAAACGGAAATTGTGCATGAAAGCTGACTGCTAACCATGCCCCAAAGCCTGCGGATTGGGGCGCGGGGTACAGAGCACCCACTTACACGGACCTAACTCGATTATTATAATATTCAACTATATAATCCAATGGGAAAGTTTGCTAATAAGCTGCTAGTTGAGTGCCAGCTAACATTGCCAGTTCGCCGGGGATTGCCGTAGGACTCCAGAATTGCCGGATTGGAATGCGGTGTAGCAGGGGAGGCGCAAGGCTAAGTGCAGACGTATTTGAATTGAACGTTTGATTCGCTCTTATTCTGATGATTTGAGCTAGGCTGATCGTATGACCTGTTGGGTTACAATTATTTGCAGATATTTCTTACATGCAAAGAAAATAAATGTAAAATGAATACGAATTTAAAGAACTTAAAAAGTTAATGATCAAGAGTTAACTGAAAATATATTTATCGCTTAACAAAAACAAGCATGAAAATGTTAGCATAGCAACAACTTATAAGTTAACATTAATTATAAATTCAATATCTGCCATCCATTGTGACTGCCGTATTAAGTACACAATTGTTGTATTAGGATAACAAAAAAATAAATAGATAAATGTATAAATTTAAGTCAATAAACTCCAATTAAATAATTAGTTTCATTATTAATAATTTATTATTGTAACGTAATCTTACAAATCTAGAAAGCAGGGAGAAAGTTACACGCCGAGTCGGTTTAGACCATCTGGTCCGTCTGGCCGTATGAAACAACAGATATCAGAGACTTTAAGAGCTAGAGCTATCAAATGATTCTTAACTGTCGCACACAGATAAATTTTGTATCATAATTAAATAGTAAATAGTGTATTGCATTGTATATATATATATATGTATATGTATATATAATATATTGGGCAAAGATTTAAATATCTAGTTAGCAGCTAGAGTTCAATTGGAAACCGTTTATTTTTAAGATTTATCAAATATATAATTTTATTTTTGATACTTTTTTGAAAAAATCATATTCATAGAAGTTTTAGAAGTCACAAGTTG
The DNA here is from genome assembly GCA_008042615.1 of Drosophila auraria. Lineage (NCBI taxonomy): Eukaryota > Metazoa > Arthropoda > Insecta > Diptera > Drosophilidae > Drosophila > Drosophila auraria. The sequence goes on along the minus strand of VNJW01007717.1, from coordinate 23,771 downwards.
AAGTAAAATATTTTATAAATACGGGGACAGCCTTGTGTCTGTAATATTTGTCCAATTGAAACAGTTTGTGTATATGTGTAAAAAATTTGTATTTTTTAATTGTAAAGTACTGATCCCTAATTTGAGTAGCTTTTTAAAGCCTGATAAAATCTGTGCTTTGCGGATAGGTACTGCCCTAAGCTGGGTTTAGCTGCAAATCAATTAAGGAAATTTTTTCGCAGCGATGCTCGCTCTTATCCCAACCTCCGGAGCCCCAACTAATTCGTGCCGCAGAGTAATAGTCGCCCCACCCCCCGATGGAATGTCTAATTGCGGCTAATCACACACAGTAAACACTCGCTGCCCGAGACAACGTCGAGTGCGACAGCCACAAATAAGGTAGAGCAGCGACTTTCACTAAACACGGGCGACGCGACGTGGCAAAAAATTGACTTGGGTCCAGTGTGCATGCGCCATGCACAAGCGGCTGCTAACGGTATTTAATGACACATGAAGTCGTCAATCACTCAGTAAATCTCGACATGTCGCCATACCCAAAGTCTCGCTCTCCACTCACCACTCGCTCCTCCCGCACCTCGAGAACCCAAACCCAAGCGAAACAAAAAAGGCCCAGACCCCTGCGAACCCGAGCCGTACCAAACCGATCCGTAGCGATGCCAGCCGAGTCAAAGCGAAGCGAAAAACGCTCCCGGTAGCAACACAATTTGACAGCTGCCTGACAGTTTAAATTAATTGATTTATATGGGGTGCCTGGAACGGAAAGTGGACAGTGCAGGGAAGTTAGGGAGTGGCGCTTTCGCTTAATCGCCCCCAAACAAAGAAAGCAGGATGGGACCCTTACCGACTGGAAGGTACCCAGTAGACGTGCTAAGGCTGCATTAAAAATGTGTCTGAAATGTGACTAAATTGTTCAACATAAAATAGCGTTAATCGGCATCTCAAGTTTATTAAGCTTAGGAGACCTAAACAATGGACCATATAGAAATATTTATAAATTATTATTTCACTGATTGCATTCCAGTGTATTTTCCAATCATTCGAGAGCTTAGACCTACGCCCGCATCTGAGGCGCTACCCTAGGATCGTAATCTCTGTTTGCCGTCGTGTCGACTGTTCCTCAAGTACTTGCCACTTCTTCGGAGCCACGCTGATACACCTGCCACACTCTGCCCAATTTATCAGCAGAGCCCCGATCTCCCGGTGTCCGATTTATAGACAGTGTAATAACATTATCGATTCGGTTAATTATATGATAAATAGTGTGCGCCCCGGCGGGAAATGCGACGACTATCTGAAGGGATACTCAAGTGTCTGGCGCATAAATCAAGCAAGCTGTCACGGCGAATTGACCCGGCCACGGACGCTGTCGCGCCATTTGACTGATGGTGATGGTGTCTTGGCCCCGATCCGATCACCTCGGCGCAGCGATCGGGCGATCGATCTCGCGGGGGATCTCTTTGGTCTCTTGTGTTGCATCTCTTTCTCAAGCTTGTGTCGCCGCCACTTGCAGACGCGTCAAAAGCAGCAAGATGGATGGATCGCAGATCACCAGCCAACCGAGACTAGGAATGTAACTCAGTAATACATTTTTATAAAAAGGGAAAAATACCAAAATTACCAATGCAATCTCATTTAGGCACATGGCTAACCCATTTACGTATTTGTTTATGGATTTTATGTAAAATAAGAATGTTATACATTTTACATTTATTAAGAGCCAGGCGTTCTACCAGGAAGTTAATACTAATCAGGACTGTTTCTCTAAAGGGCTTTAAAAAACCTGCTTAAAATCAAAAATATACAGATGCGTATTGCTCAAAGCACTGCCAAAACAAATATAATCTCATTTGATGTTGGTTTCTTGTGTTTCCTGCTCATCCCTCCGCTTATTGCAGCATTCAGCGTTGTAACAACTTCATTTGAGCAAATCTCTATAATCCCATCTGATTTCGATGGCGCAAAGCAAACTTGCTGGTCCGGTCCCTCAGACGGCAAATAACTCTTTCCTGCAGCCATGGCAAACAATCCTTGGGCCATCGTCGCCTCGTCTCGTCTCCGTTAATCCCGCTCGTAAGCATTTTGTCACATTTCAAAATCATTTATCAAGAGCTTTCACAACAGCAACCCTCACGCCCGGGCCGGGGGCCGGATCCGAGTCCGCATCCACATCCGAATATGAACCCATTCACTTCGCATCTCTGTCACTGCAATGACAGTTGTGCACATTAATTTTTCAACACAGACTTTGGGAAATTTGTTCGGGCCACAAATTTCTCGTTGCTCAATGGGAGACGACGAATAAAATACAAAATAAACATTAAACATCTCTCTTTGTGTATTTGTATATCCCTGCATCTCTGGCAGCCTGTGTGCGAGTGCCAGTGCCATTGCGAGTGCGTTGAGCTAAAGTAATTTTTCATATCATAAATTTTCAAGTCGGTTAATCCCACACGCGGCGTTCGCTGTCAGCCCCTCGTTGCCCGCTCTGGCTCTTATTTATGCCTTCCGCCAGATTCTCCATCTCCCGGGGCCTCCGCCTGATGGCAGCTGTGACATTTTGACATTTCAGTGATAATTCATACTTTTGCATGTCATACTTAATTATGGCAGCAGACTGTGTGGGTCTTTTATCATATTTAATTTCGGTCTCTTGCATTTCTTCTGTCATGCACATCATTATTGCTCTCTTAGGCCGCCGTCGCCGCCGTCGCCGCCGCCTTCTAAGCATCCTCAGATCGGAAGGGCCCCGCAGAGACCCCAGTCCGGAGTCGGGACCCGGCTCAGCTCACTAATTACTCGACAGACATCTTCCAATCGTCTTTAAACCTAATTTATCACCTCGGCTCGCCATGGATGATTAATACATTTCTTCTCTGGCACACAAAATGACATAGAATATGTTTCGAAGAAGGGTTTTTGTTCGGTGCTCGGTTTTTCATATGCCAAGCACATCAATCATCTCTGGGGTATCGGGTAAGGAAAGGGGGCAGGCTCAACGCGAAAATCAAGTTTCCACAAAAACCAGCTTAGCGATTTTGAAATTAGTGACATGTCAACAGGCGAGGCAGGGGATCATAGGCATTGGAGCCCACTACCACAACAAGAAGCTGAGGAGGGTTAAGAACTAAATGAAGTAATTTGAGCTTAGGAATTTGATGTTTGGATATCTTAAGAGCTTTTATGAGGATTATTTAATTTAACACTTTTGGCGCAAAATGTATGAGGAGAAAAGCAGGTGGAAAACTCAATTTGTGCAGCAGCTGTCTTGTAATCATAAGATTACATCATAGTAGAAAGATTATCGGGGCAAAGCTAAAACTTAATGGGAATTTTAGCGCTAAGAATATGGTTTAAGGCGTAGCTGATGCTTACTATCAAAAATACTACAAAAATTGGTGTGGACTTAAAATTCGTTGAAATACCAATTGATTATTTAATAATTTCTGAATTCGGATGCTATTTTTCTGGCTTGTTTTATTTATTTGCATATTTAATCCTTAGACGTCTCTTGATTTCCCAGAATCCCTAAGTGAGAGTATTCCGAAGTCGCACAGTCCGCCCAACTTTTCGACTCCGCTCGGTGTGGCTGCCATCTCGCTGAGTGATGTGCGGCCATCAATCTAAACTCATCATTTTGAAGGCGCGCTGTCTGCCATAATGACCGAGGCCAGGGCAAAAAACCATATAGAAAAATGTCAGACTAGTCTCATACGATGGAGGAGAAGTGGGAAGTCGGGATCGGGGTTCCAGGGGGGCAGGAAGAGGCTAACTGCGATGGGTAACACAAATACGCACACAGAGTCGTCAATCATAATTTATAAATTGCTCTGCCAACTTATGGGTGCGCGGGTGTGCCGACATTGGGGGCTCGAATCGTGAACTATTTGAGCTTCGCCTTTGTGCCGGGCTGTACGGCCGTTTCTTGCGCTTGTGCCATATCCAACTAATTATTCAACGTCTCATTAAACAAATAAATGTGTCAGAGAAACATTTGTTTCCCATACATCACTGGCCAGAGCGATCGCCTCGACTGCAAGAACGCGAAGGCCGCCAAATCACGTCATGTGAAAATGACAAATCAAATAAGATTAACACTTAATTTCGTTCTGAAAGACGAAAACAGAAATAGAGTGAAATATATTTCACCGCTCAGTGCTCGCTCCGCCGAAGCGTTCTTGATAGATGTGAGCTCTGCGCATATTTCAGTGGAAATCACCTGACGGCCCGCCATATGGGCCGTGAAATTAAAAACCATAATTAAAATGTTCCCCGAAGATCGCAAACGAGCAGGGTGAGTGAGTCTTCTGTGTGGGCCTCGCAAATGATTCACTCGTTGAAAGACATTCCGCTGGTGATTAAGATATCCACAGAGTATTCGTTCCACATGCTAACTGACTGCCTATTTTGAGTGAGTGGCAAAGGCGATAAGCCAAATTAAAACTTAGCCTTTGCTGATATCAGTATTTTTTTGTAATACCTTAAAAAATCATGAAAATCAATGTTGATATATGTATAGATATGTATGTTCTTATATAGAAACTACAGCTACTATCATACGGGAAATAAACATATGAAAAAACTTATTTCACATATTCCTTTTGTGGTTTGAGCTGTGGTACTTTATATTTTCGCTAAATAGTCGACACTCATTAATTGATTAGTGTTTCTTAGCATAAGAATCAAGTTCTTGACAGTAATAAATAATTTTATAAATTTTGGAAAACATCTAGAACTATATACACAAAATTATCTGTAGTTAAATAGGTACTTACAAATATACCAAAAAATATATGTATGTAAATAAAGTTTGCTCTAACATTAACATTTTTCAGAAAAACTGTATTCAAGTTGCGGCGCCAAAAAGGTTATTAATGGACTCGTATACCAAGCAATTATTCAATGAAAATCTCGTACAGGCTAAAATATTCTTGATAGTATAATTACTAGTTACGTCTAATATTTTATTAGTATAATTTGCTTAATTTTTGTAAGTCAAATTCTGGGAAATTCGGTAATGTAAAGAGTCTTTTTCCCATTTCTTGTCACCTTCAGTGGCTTTATCACATGCCACATTCCCAATGCCAGATTGATGCAACAGTTGATGCTCGTTGTGCAATTTATTGAGCACATCAATCACTGGGGTAATTCCATTTGAGTACTGCCCTTGTTGCTTCTGCTGCTGCGGCCATTCCCTGCAAATAATTGCACACTACACAAGCCTGTCAATGGGTGTGGTCAGAGGCAGAGGCAGAGGCGACTAGCCGGCAATCGTCACTCTAAAGATGGGCAAAACAAAAACAGGTCAATCATCGATCATGGTCAGCACCATCATCAGCAGCGATGCCGTCGGGTGGAGCCACATCCTCGCCGCCTCATTATTGATGAGCCCGGAGTACACTCACCGGCCAGTGATGATTTATTTGACAAACAGGAACTTACAATATTATACTGATAGATATTAATTTTAAATTCGTAAGTTAAAGATTTGAAAGATAAAGAGTTATATAAAAGTATTTGACGGTTCATGTAATAAAATAAGTGGGAATACTGATCCCTAAAATTTATTGGTTGCTAAAAGGGAATTTTAGTGGCGATCAGCTCCTTACGAAAAAGGCTAAACTACCATCGCTGAAACTTACACAACAGCAAGCATTGGGAAGACAGGGTACGTCATTGCTGGTCCTCGCCATCCATACCAGATAATATCTTTTTGCAACAAATTTTTGACAGCTTCGATGCGGCCTGGCTTGCCTCGGTTCGGTTCGGTCGGGCCGGTCCTGGCCTGGCCTGGAAACGCAGGCGGGTCGGTCGGCATTGTTGAGACCCCTTGGAGTGCCTGTCACATTTATCACAAATTCAATGAATAATAATTTTTGCACGCTGTGTGATGTGACGTGCTAATGTTTTCTGATTCGAATCGCCGATGAAGCAACAGGAGAGCTCGCCAGATGGACCTGGAAACAGGGATCAGAGAGCCGAGGGCTGCAGCGGCTTTTAAATATTAATTATGGACCCTTTCCTCGAGCGGCTTTCGTCTGCCATTTTGTATTATAAATTGCATTCTCGATAAGCGGCGAATTATTGATCGGTGCTGGGGGCATAAAGGAACTAAGAAGGCCACAAAAACGGGGGGAGAGATCATAATTTAAGGCGACGATCTGACGTTTCCGGTCTTGATTGATGGCCGGCAGCAAGCACAGTAAATCACATTTCTTACTCGCCGCTTACCTATCACAATATCCACAAGATAAGCATAATAAAATAGGATTTATAGATACTGCTTATATGGCTAAGTGCAATCGCCCACTCTCCGCATTGGCGCCTACTGGAATTACACTGTGACAGCTTTATGGCCCCTCATCGATCACTCAGTGAGCGGAATACGGCAATCTAACATCAACATTGGCTGAGATAAGGGAACGGATGGAGTAAGCCTGCACATAAATCCAACACGAACTGGTAAATGGTTCAATTATTTGATCAAGTTAAGAAAGCAAATACATATTAGGAACCGAAATATAAAAAACGTGCTTACTCCTAGAATAGCATATTAAATTACCTTAGTACCACTGAAAAACATTATAATTGTACGAGAGCTCTGGAGGGCTTTAATAAAAATATAGTCAATAGCTAGGGAAAATTTGCATTTTATTTGTACATTTTTGAAAATCATAAAATAATTGTTAAGTCTATGAGGATATTTGCAGGTTAGTTGTAAGACTCCACCAATAACCAAGCAATCAGAAGTTAAACTCGTTCACTTCATCATTTTAGACCTCGTCGAGTTCATAGGAGGTGTTGCCTGATCAATTGATTCGAGAGATCAGTCCCATCAATCACTAGCGGACACACGCCCTGCAAACACTCGTGAAGCCGTCTGATCTCCCCTTGAGGAGAGGAACCGTTCTCATTGAATTCGACATGCAGTGTCAGTGAATAACCCCGCTGGCTAATCAATTACAAAGAGATGCCAACATGTCAGGCCACAGACAGCCAACAAACAGCCGGCGAACAGTCAGGGCGAATGTGACGAACGGAAGGGAAATTCGGTAGGCAATGGTGAGCTGAGAGGGAAAGCAGAAAGTGTTGAGGAAAATCGAGCGCCAAATTACTTTCAACACGGTGCAGTAAATCGTAAATCAAATGAGTGCTGGGGAATTCGCCAGAAATTCGAGGAATGTTGTGTGTACAAAAGACCGCTGACAGTTCTTAATTGCAAAGGATTTTCGCTTTTGAGATCTTGTCGCTGCCTTTTAGTTTTGGCAAACACTCTGTTTCTCGCACGTTTTGTCATTTTATTTAAATTTATACACCAGCTTTTACTTTCCGCTGGGGCTTTTGAAAATTATAGGCAATAAAACGGTTATTTGACGCTTTATTTTGTTTAAGTTGTTTAAATTTAGAATATTAGGCTAATAAAGAAGATGGCTGTTTACACAGGCTTTCTAGGACCTTCTGCTTTTCATTAAGAATTTCAGCTCTGCTGATCTAATGCACGTGTACACCTGCTGGAAAAAAACAAACACCGATGACTTACAAAACAACTCAGACCAAGGCCTTAAAATGCTCCTGAAAAGATATATATATTTAAATTAAGCAAAAAAGCCACCGTAAGCATAGCGCACGGCTGCACTGCGTCCGACTTGATTTGCATGTGACGTACGATAACTGTCAATATTTTTTTGCTCCGGCTCAAGAGCCAGCTCTACTGACAGCTGTCAACGCTCCTCGCCTGTCGCCGCGCTTGAGACGGAAACAAATTTGTGAAGTACTCTGGCAGCAGCAATTTTCCTTTCTCATGTTGCGCTGCCTGTCCGACATGAGGGGAAAATTGAAATAAATGTTTTTGGTGGATTTCGCTCACCCGCAAACCAAACCAAACCGAACCGTGAAAAAAAATGCGCGAGAAACGACGCAAATTTATTAAAAACTTTGCCGCAAGCTGGGCAGGCAGGAAGCGACATCAACAAAGAGAATCCACTGAGACCGAAAGAAATATGATAGGGGCTTTGGCCGACTGCGTACGTGGAGAGACTCGTATTCGCATGTGTCGGCGCCTGTCAAAGTGTCGACATGCGCAAATAACGGTAAAGGATTTGTCACTGCCAGCAGTGCACACCCAGTGACATTAACGCTCTGCCAAAAAGTAAAATCTGTCACGTCGGAAACAACGCAAAAAGTGAAAAACAAACTCCAAACTGTTGCCAAGTTTCGATTTTATTGCGTTTTTTTTCTGTGGCGGGGGGTCTCTAGATTTGTGGGTATTTGGGGATAAATCCTTTCGTAGTGCATGAATCTGTGATCGAGATAATTGGTGAACTAAAATGTGTATTGTGTTCGTGTACAATGAAAGAAGTATAAAATCTACCCAGGAACTTCAATATTTTAATCCTTCCATCTGTACATTTACGATTAGGAGAAGACTCACCATTATATTTATATATAAATATTAACAATATTTAACAGTCTTTGATATTGTGTCACTATCAATCTAATGAAAACGAGAAAATATAGTAGTCTAGGCCCACTGTTTTCAACCAAATGAAGGCTGGAACTAAGCTTAAATTTGAGTTAAATTTGCATTTCAATTAAATTATGGCTTTCAAGTAAATAAATAAAGCAAATCAAATGACTTGAGGGCGAAACAAATGAGTTAAACACTCTCCGGCTGATATGGGAAATCTTGACCGGCTCAGCAACTTTCCCACATCCCAAAGCCGAATCCGGATAAATTACAGCGCAGTGCGGAAAGCGAAATGAGGAGTTTTTCCGCAGCTGTTGCTGTTTGGCATTGTTTTAAGTGGAAATGCCTGTCAGCGTGACTGTTTGACAGATTGTCTGAACCGAGACTGATGGCCCGCGGAGAGGTGTGAGTGCTGGTATATCTATGCGAGTGTATCCAGAGAGTATCTGTATCCGAGAGTCGGTTGCGGAGTGATTAAGTGCGGCGCTTCTGTGCAGCGCATGACTCAGACTCAGAAAAACAGCGACACGCAAAAGCGTTTACTCTTATCAATCTTATCGATAAGTGTAATGACACTCAACACGCCGCACATCCCCTGACGGAATTGATTTTCCAATTTTCGGCCTGCTACTGGAGGTTCCCAACACTATCTCGAAGTTTGTAACTCTCGGGGTCGTATTTATGTTGCCGCCGTCGTAATTTATGCGCTCGCTCGTTCATTTGACATGTCAAAAGTTGTGTCACTTGATTGATGACTGCTGTCAACACATATTCTCTAATTTTTTCGGTTTTGTTTTGCCCGTACAATATTTACTGAATGTGGTTAGGCCGCAAAACAAGAAGGGTTTCGATGGGGCTCTAATTTTTGTGTGTATATCTCACTCCGGCCCTCGGTCGCGCCCTGCCTGCGGACCCTGTTATCGATGCTCGCCTTTCGTGCTGAGGTTGCTTCCTACCGCAATGTGAACATATTGCATATTTTGTTTGGTCCGACAGGAGATTGATGAGCTCTGCCCGATGCCTGTCACATGCTCGAATCGATGGGTTTTGTGTACGGCCTGTCCGCTAGTGCACTGCAAAAAATAGCATATTAACCAATCGATGATTTAGTTTTTATTTTTTTTTAAGTTTTCATAAATATTTTTTTCTGGCACTTACTTCTCTGGTTGCAAAATCATATCGGTCCTAAGGATTAAAGCCACAAAAAGAACAGTTTAGCCCTATTACACCACATAAGAGAATGAAAAGTCAAGTATGTGGGATACCCGGTACCCAAAGTACGCTGCGCGAATATGTGTTGACCCACTTAAAGAAACGCTGTAAAATATAAATAAAATCATATTTTAGTTTATGGAATATACCACTTCAAATTTGACCGAGCTTTTGGTTAAAAAAAAAACAATTTGTAGAAACTTTCTTTAATTTCAAGGTCAATCATAAAACTAGAAAATCGTTATTATTTTTTTTTAATGATTTATTTTCATATTAGGTAATGAACTTTTTAACTTTAATTACAAAAATAATTAAATGTAAAAAATGATTTGGCTTTATTGGATCAATAAGTTGTGATAAACCAAAAACATTAATACAAAAAAAAAAAATCTATGACGGTAAGAAAAAATGTTAGACAACATCATGTTAATAATTTTATATGATATTTACAAATGATATGACATTTAATAATAAATACTTGTTTCAAAACTTAATAATTTTGCTACGAAAAAACTTATGCTAAAGACTACAAAAGCTGGGAGTCACCAATTTCGGTAACAACATTCTATTGCACGGTAATCAAGCTTGTTTTAAATTTTGCCTACGCTTACATAAATTATAAAAGACCAACAAGAAAACTATAGTCTGGAATTTCAGTTAAAGCTAAATAGATAAATAGTAAATAGTCCTAAACTGAACTTGTTTGAAAATCGAGATACGTTTTTCAAAACTTAAGTAGAATCGGATAAAGGCTTGACTTTTATAAGATTTAAAAGTTACAACCTTGTTTCAATCTTTCTCAAACACATTTGCAATCGCATTAAATTATTTGTGACTTTTCTAAAAGACACGAGACACGAACTCAAACCGCAAGATATCTGAATATTGCTTTTTAATTTTAAATCGATCGGAGCTCTCGATTCAGAGATAGAGCTTTGAAAAGGTTTTTAACCTTTTTCAGGTACATTTAGACATTTTAAAATATTTTTTTATCATTGGCTACTTAATTATTTATCAAATTATATCTAGTATATAGTATATAGTACATTATATTTTTGATGGGCTTTGGAACTAGTTTAGCTAATCAATTTTTCCAGTGTCCGTATTGTCCTGTGTCGCTTTTTACAAGGAAAAAGGAGATAGGAGATAAGTGCAACTGCGGGGGAATGGAGAGAGTCACCGTCGCCTGACAGCAGTCCAAACAAATTGTGGCGACAGGAAGTTCGGGGTGGCAGGAAGTTATTCCATTCTTTCGGATTCGATAGGCAGCGCCGGAGTTACGAGGTTTACATTTCGAGTGTCCGTGTCTGGCCTGTGTGTGAATTGATTGATGGCTCTGGCAATGCCTCCTGACGTCCAACGAGTCGTTTGGGCTTTTCGAGCTTACTTCTATTTACTGGTTGATGAGCAGCTAAGCGAAAGAACGAAATGCACGAACTCGATTCATCCGAGACAATATTTATAATAAATTAAAAAAGTATATAATTTATTAAACCTGGAATCAAAATATGATTTAATTAAATTTGTATTTGTTGAGGTATTTTACAATATTTGAATTTAAACAAACAAAATATTCAAAATATTACTTTCGGTAAGAAATAAATAACGACAGCTATGTCACAATATTAGTCATAAAGACACCATCTGTTATCCGTTTTGTCAAATCTTTCTGTCTTGATGATTTCATTTAAGGTCCCGCCCAATTAGCCCCACCACGAAAATCAAGACCATAAATAATTGGTTAGATCAAAAGGAACCACAATTAACCAGCGAACACTTTCCCTCTTCGCATACACTATCTTAACAAAATGGCAATCAATATCTCGCGCTGTAAATTAACAATCGTGCTGGGGGTGGCAGTGGCGGCGAACGAGGGGAAAGGACCCAGCACGGCAGCTGCTAACTGCCAAGCGGCCCTTCCCCCCGGTCTGATGCCTCAGCTAACCATGGCCCGCAATCAACGTACATTAATATGCACGAAAACAATAAACAATCCGAGGGGACGAGAAGGAGGCAGGACGAGGGCTTCCAGGGACGGACTTGGCTGGGAGTTTCGAGGGGCCCAGTGTGGGTAGAGGCGTTACAGCGGCAATCATGCAAAAAGCAAGCAAACGCCGCCATTATGGCCATCCCGCTCTCGTTGTGAGCCCGACTCAACTGACAATATTTATTGCAAATGCAGCAATAAATTTCAAAACACCATTCGCTAAGCACCACATGGGGTCTCGAAAATTGAAGATAAATTTTAAGGCGGCAATTTATGATTTGTGAGCATAAGCGCGAGGCAGGGGCGTAGCGCGGAGAGGGCGCAACTGGCTAAGGCCGCTGCTGACAAGTGTGGAGTGTTTGCCGCCGCACTCCTTTACTCACGAATCCTTTCCTTTCCCTTCCTCTTCCGCTCCGGCCGCCTAGCTCCATCTCCCTCAGTCGCTTTTCAATTGTAGCTGCCGCGATTTTACGACTGCCCGCTGAGCCTTTGACAGCAGCCCGCACCGATCCCACAAAACCCTCCCTCCACCACAAAAAATTGTATATTTTAAAGATCGATTTCAATATCTTAAATATATTTAAAAATGTTCGAAGAGGTTCAGTATTAGGTCTCTAAAAAGTTCCCAAAACAGAAACTCTTTAGAATGAAAAATCAATAATTTTGTACTACTTTAACATAATTAATTATTTTTAAATCTAATTTCTTAGGGTATTTTATGTATATCTAGTGGTTTTACAGGTTTTTCTGAATCTAGGTAGAACATTCTACAGCATAATCTCAGTATTCCGAAAGATAAATAAAATCTTATATCGTCGGAAAGTTATCATCAATTAATTTATTATTTATCACTGTGTACGGCAGGCCACGTAGTAACGATGAGCACCGAGAGTGTGGCTCGCAAGGAGACTGTCTCACAATTTTAACTTAGGGGGAAATGTTGAATACATTTTTGAAATGTGAGACTATACATAGGTAATCTAGTAATGAGACAACAATTTTAGTTATACATATCTAAAGTTTTCAAGTTATTTAAGAAATTTTCCGCAATATGATAAAAACTGGCAAAAAAACAACAGCACCGATTTGTGAACATTTATATTAGAATTCAGAAATGGTAAAACCGTAAGACATGTATGAGTTAATCATATTGAGTTATTTAAACTTAGTTTATCTTCTTTATTGCATCGATTTTGTGAAATTTTATTCCGGAACTCATTAATTGGTTTCCAATGTGATCTAATGGTTGTAGACTTAGAAGCAGTAACTGATATGTGTGAACTGTTTGCTCTATTGTATACGCTTTAGGCTACTTTAAAAGTCACGTTTTTAAGTCGTTGCATTCCATTTAATGAAATGTTCTAATATTTTATTAAAATAAATATCTTACCAATTAACCAACTTTTCTGTTTGATTTTTTTTGTAAGTATCACGCATTTCGCAATGCACTGCGTTCCGCGTCCCAGTATTATATTTATTAATATTTTTTAAGGATCAACACAAGGCAATTCAACGAAACATAAAGGATTTGTTTTTGGTTGGATATTTTTCGGTCTTTTTTAAAAAAATTCTAAAATTAAATATTTACACACTAATTTAAAGAACATTAGAAATTTTTAAAGTCAGGGGAAATACTAAACAATAAAAAAAACGTATGGTAAAAAAACCAAGTGTAACCAAATTTTATTTATCAAGATGATGCAGATCCGACCACTAAAGTATATTTATTATAGATCCGCATCTCCAGCCGAATCGATTTAACTATGTTCGTTTTTGTGAAACAACAGATCTCAGAGCTTATAAGAGCTAGACCGAATCAAGTTTGTTTCAAAATTTGGGCACTCTACAACTATAACAAAAACATAAAGCTAAGCAATAGTCATGATTTTGTATAAAGTAAATAGACTTAAAAGAAAATAATTTGTGCTCTAAACGTGCTCTAAAAATTTATGTGAAATCGGATGATATACATGGGAGTTATTACACAATACATTATTTTTGCATGACAAACTCCTGCAACATCTACATATATATTGGCAGCACCAATTAGTGTTGCTCAACATGTTCCTAGCAACATTTGGCTTTATTTGTCAACATTTTCTTCTGCCTGTCCTCGACTGTAGTTTTCGTACTTGTTATACCCCCAACCTAGAATGTATGTAACAGGCAGAAGGAGAAATCTCCGACCGTATAAAGTATATATATTCTTGATCAGCGTCACCAGCCGAGTCGATTTGGCCATGTCCGTCAGTCCGTCTGTCTGTCCGTGTGAAACAACAGATCTCAGAGACGATAAGAGTAACCAAATTTGTTGACAACATTGGAATCTGTTGCACGCAGATCAAGTTTGTTTTAAAATTTAGCCACGCCCACTTCCGCCCCCGAAAATCATAAAAAACGTTATATTAGCTATAGGCCTGATAGATAGGCTTTATAAGTATATAGTCGCGGAAGTGTTCTGAAAATTTGAGTTAAATCGGATGATAAACATAGAAGTTATTAAACAATAAAGTTTCTGTGTATACATTTTCATCTTATTGAGAGAGAGAGGGAGAGATTTTAAGAGCGCACTTGCAACATCATGCGCTTGATCATGTTGTTGAGCAACATCAACATGTTCCTAGCAACATTTGTCTTCATTTGTCAATATTCCATGTTCAAGTTCACCACAATGCTTTGGGTACTGGGTATCTCACAGTCGGCCACACTGGACAGTAGCTTTCCCACTTGTTTTTATTTAAATTTTTGATAGAACCCAAATTATGGGGGTCTTTAAAGTTGGCTAAAGTTTTATAGTTGGCAAAAAACGTTACCCAGTAGGAAAATATAAGATTTATATTTCGGCTAATTTTGCAATATTTAAATTTTTTTTTTGTAGTGTGTCCAACCTCTGAGAACCACTGTGCAGGCCAACGTTCTCCTTACAACACCTCGGTGCAATTATTCATTAACCCGCTTTCCGGGGAGCTCACGGACGAGGAGGGATGGCTGTTACCAAACCGCCAGACAGGATCTTCTCCTGGCCGCCGCACAGCAGCCACAGCTAAAGAGGCAACGGCGAGATGCAAACAACAATCCGCTCCAAGTCGAAAATAAGAAAAAGGTTTATGAATGCGCACATGAAAAATGGAACATCGTTAAGAGCAATTCATAATGAAATACGCTGCAAGTTGCGGACTCGAGGGGAGTCCTCCCCAGATCTGGACCTGGACCAACTGCAATAAGCTGAGCCCAGGCGGTCGCTGGGTTTTCAGATTCCTTGCTGGAAGCAGCATAAAAATTATGACCATAAGCAGGATATTGGGTTAAGGTTTTATTTTTTCCTACCTCCTTGTGTGTTGCCAATAAACTTTGTTGCTGCCGCAGCTTATTTCCACTTACCTTTTTGTTTTTCCCGTTTTCCTTGGCTGTCGAAATGAAGCTGTTGCAGTCCAGACGAAAGCGGTATTTCAATCAGAGCTGAAAATAAGGGAATGCCATGCCATATACGAGGATGTACATATGTATGTACGTATCTATATATGCACAGGGTAGATGCAGGCCGTGGCTGCCTTATCAATAATTTCGTTTTCATATGCGCATCGCCAGAAAGATACAGATGGGGCCATAAATATGAGTCGGAGCTCTGGAGTGGCTAGGGAAATTTATAGAGTCTGTTGCTCGTGCTGTCAGGTGAAATAAATAATAAATTCGTTATTTTCGAGGCTCGGCCAGCGACGTCCACGACAGTAACTCCAGGGGCGTATGATGGAGGCACGCCCACAGTCAGCAGTCAGCAGTCCGGAGTCCGGACACCGATCGTCGTGCTCTCTGCACAGCTGCAAATCGCACTCGGACATCGCGGGGGCCGATGGGGAAACAAATTTGAATTCAATGAAAGATGAAATCATTAAGTTTGCAGGCAATTGGAGGCGGCTACGGCTGCGGTTGGCTTTAATCGTGTCAGAGCCATACAATGGGGCTCGGGCTGGACTGGGATTGGTTTGGTCGGAAGGAGACGATGGGATTGCCCTGGCGGTTATGACACCATTGAGACCCTAAGCGGAATGCATTAAACAGGATGCAAGGCACTCGAAATAAGAACTCAATTATAAAGCTAACAAAAAAATCGTCATAGAATCCATACGATTGTTACATGAATTCTGTGCTTTCGAGTATTAAAAATTTCTTAATAAGACGCTTATTGATTTTATACTTTCGAAAAATTAAAAATTATACTTTCGACGTTATAAATTGTATACTTTAGAGTATAAAAGTTATACTTTCTAGTATTTTCTCTTATTATATTTTTAATACTAATTCGTATAAGTTTTATACTACGCAGTATAACAGATCGAATAAATTCTTTCTTGTTACGTATAAATTCTAAACTTTTTCGTATAAACTTTAAACAATGCTGGTATAGATTCCATTTTTTTTTTTTGTATAAAAAAAAAGGTTTATTTATTTCGCTATTATTCCCGTTTCGACTATAGCTTTATTCTCAACGGTTGGTTTCAACAGAATGTGTTATATTATATTATATATTATATACATAGGCGATCTGAAAAACAAATAACCACAAGAATACATCTACTGAAAAATTTGCCTTACCCAGGGCTCGAACTCCCAACCTACCTAATGCAGGGCAGGCGAACGTCTTACCACTTCAGCCAATCGGCATCAAATAAGAAAGCGTTATAAATAGCCATATGAGGATGCCATTTGCGGGGCGAGGAACATTAAATACAAAAATTTATTTATAGATTCACCAAGACTTGACAAACATCCCTAACGCGACAAACAAAATAGCACTAAATTCCTGCTAACGCCACATGTGACTGACGCAATAACTTAAAAGTATTATCCTTGTAGCGTCAGGATACTAAATAAATAAATCTAAAATCTAAATAAATCTAAATAATAAATAAATAAAATCGAATTTTCGATGTAGGTTCGTATAAAAATGATACTCGAAAATATACAATTTAAACTATTGATTATAAAATCTATACTTCTCAGTATAAAATTTATAATTTTAGGTATGAAATCAATACTAAGCTCGTTATACTGCTTGGAGTATAATTTTGAGACAACGCGTATAAAGTTTAAAATCTTTTGGTTTTTTTTTTTTGGGTGTACATCTATGTGTTTATTATTATAATATATAAGTATACTTATAACACACATTACGGTGTATAATATATACTAATCTTTAAGCGGTTACTAAAATCGGTTTGTTAACGGAACACCCATTGTCATTTAAGGGCCGATTTCTACCTTCACTCTCAAAGTGCCCGGAAACGATAATCACCAGATATAGGAAAATCGGTTTTCTGCCCTCATTTAATGTATCTAACTGTGAAATAATACCATATTGCTGTTAACAGTGCTGTTAACTATCGATTATTGCTGTAAAGAAATCGAAAATCAGCTTTTATTTCCCGAGCCGGAAAAAAATTCATTTTGAGTCCGAGTCCGAAGTTATCTCTCTTCTCTCTTCATCAATTACTATGATGTCGTAAAGTAGATTACAATAAGTTATTGATTACAAATCCCGAGCTTATGCTAAAACTAGTATACTATACTTATTTTTCGGGTCTGGCATCTCATCTGTCAATGTAAACAGGAGCAATTTCGATTTCATGTGTTTAATACATAAACCCAGTATTTGATGTTTTAGTAATCAACACAAAAATCGATGCAGTATTTGAAGATATATTTAAATTAAGCGACTTCTGGGCAGAAGCACGAGCTTCACATAAATATATTTAAGAATTACCTAAAACAAATGGCAATTTATGCAGCGAGACAAAAAGAGACAAATAAGGGATAAAACAAGGTCCAAATATACTTAATGTTATATTTTCAATTCATTGCGATTCTCTGGGACCTCTGAATAGGTTCTAAGCGCTAAAGAGCCAATTCTTGTGTGCCGATGAATTTTGAGTCCACGGTAATTGTCGCCACTTCGTGCACAAAAAGAAAAATACGGTGGCTAATGAAAGGCATAATCAACTTCCCATATTGCATACACAATTGATGCCAATGCCCGGGCCCCAGCTAATAAATATCAAAAGCCACACAAATTTGCCTGTTGGCCAACTGGAGACTTCGAAGCAGAAATAATATACGAAAACGAGAAAAAAAGGCCAAAAGAGCCGACAACAAAAGCGCACATAAATCAACGATCAAGACAATTGCGGTGTAATAATTTTAACTTCTTTAAGTCGGCAGCCAGCCCACACCGCACACTCTGGGCCGCCGACTCCAACTCCAACTCAGACTCCGAGTCGATCTGATTCGGCCGGGGCCCATAAAAATAACAGCTTATCGGCCAGAAGAATCGTGTCGTGCCACGCCCACCAACTCAAAAAGGCATTAAAATATGAAAAACAACAATTGCTGGAGGGACAGGGGTGGAAGCGCTGGAACTCACCTCCAGGTGAAATCAACAGCGGCCTGGGAGTCACAGAGTGGCCGTCACGCCCCCTTTTCTTCATTGTAGGCGTCAGCCGTTGGCAGCGGCACGTTTTCCCCCCTGCGCCACCCTGCTCCTCCCCGCGATCCCCACCTGCAGCATCCCAGGCCGGTCGAGTAAGAGGCTAAGCCGAAGATAGGTATATAGGCGTATTGGGCCACCCCGCACCCACAATCCCTGCCCCAATCGCCATTGTTCGACCGCAGACAGATTAAAGTCTGCGGAGGGATCGGTTTCAGAGTGGGGCAGCTGGGGCACTTACAACTTAGTTAGCTCGGACGGAATTGCAGGCGATATCTCAATTTGGGGCTCATAAAAATAACGAGTAATAGGCCATGTCTAAGCGGTGGCCGAAAAGAAAGGCAACCACTATATAGCCAGAGGCAGTTATAATGTTAACGACTCCGTCTTAAAGCATCATAGAACTTAATTCTTAATTATGAACATTTAGTCCTTTTAAATTTTTATGAAACGAAAATATAAGAGACCTTGTCGAAATAATAATATCGCACCCACTTTTGATGGCATTTCCTGAAAGAGTTAATGAATTAGGCAACGCATGAACATATGTTGAATATGACAAAACGCAAATAATTGTTTCTTATGTTTAATAATAAAAAAAGCATTAATTAAGTTTTTAATGGTTCTAAATTTATGTATATGTATGTATATAATTAATATATGTCTCTGAGTAGATGCTTATATGCTGAAAGTCGGAGAAGGTTTAAATTTTCTCTAATAATTGTCCAATGCCGACTGTCGATGATTGTCGATGCCAAGACATAAATAGAACAAAAATAAGTGGGCAAGCTACAGTCGAGTGTGACCGACTGTGAGATACCCGGTAACCAAAGCATTGTGGGTGACATAGAATAGCACATGAACATGGAATGTTGACAAATGAAGACAAGTTTTGCTAGAAACATGTTGAGCAACACTCAAAAGAGACAAATGTTGCTAGGAACATGTTGAGCAACACCCAACAAAGACAAATGTTGCTAGATACATGTTGAGCAACATCCAACAAAGACAAATTTTGTTAGGAACATGTTGAGCAACATGCACGTGCGCTCTCTCTCTCTCTCTCTCTCTCAAGAAGAAGAAGAAGTATACACAGAAATTTTATTGCTTAATAAATTCTATGTTTATCATCCGATTTTACTGATTTTCAGAACACGTCCGTGATTGCCTACTTATTAAGTCTATCTGTTTACGACGAAAATCACGCCTATTGGTAATATAACGTTATTTTTAAAACACACTTGATCTGCGTCCAACAGATTCCAATGTTCTCACCAAATTTGGTAACCCTAGTTCTTATAGTCTCAGAGATCTGTTGTTTCACACGGACGGACGAACGGACAGCCAGACAGACGGACGGACGGTTAACCTCCGGATAAGCCGAGGGCCACCGATCTCATGGTCGCAATCTGACACTCTACCCGCCAAGCTATTCGTTTGGTTGAAAACGGCTGGCCAAAGCTGCATTAAGAGTACTTTAAAATGCAAATTTTGGGAAAATGCGAATTTTCCAGACTCTCTAGTAGGCCGATCGATGAATACTTTCTTAGCGTGCATCTTTAACCAAGAACAAAGAATTAAAAAAGAATCGTGTCGATATATATAACAGATCTATAAACTTTCAGAATTTTTACTTCTCCGGGAGGTATAGAATTTGGTATTCCCAAGACTACCTGCTTTTTATGCTGTGAATCTGTCACTGCTCTGCGTTTACGAATTTTCTTCTGAGCGCTCAGTGGGAAATTCATATGGATCAGAGCAGTGACAAATGCATTACCGGAATGTTCACTATCGCTTCTTAACAAAAGTTGAAGAGATTTTTCCGGAGGTAGTAGGCACATACCTGCTTACAATGTCATATGAAATAAGTACATATTTTATAGCCTGACGAAAATATAATACTCTCTGCAAGGGTAAAATAACCGAAACTGAAAATAGATTAATGGATTAGAACAGTCATTCTTCCGAAATTTAAAATTGATCAGGTCAGGGGAAAGGGGTGTCATCTTTCAGACGGAGTAGACACAGACTGGGCCGTCAGGCTTCGTTCAAACTCATTTTGTAGCCTTTAACGTAGCATGCAAGCACAATAGGTCCGACAAGCCAAACAACACAAACCAAACCCATAACCCAAAAACTCCCGAAACTTTTCCTACCATTCTACTCCCCTCTGGAGCTGGGACCACAAAATTACCGATCTGCGGCGGCAGCAAGTGCGATGGCAGGCAAGCAGCCCTCTTCACATCCGACGCCCACTCCCCGCCAGTTGGCGTACCTCGACGAGCTGAAGACGCGCCTGCTGCTAATGCGGGAGCGACAAATGACCTTCATGGAGCAAACGGCCAAGATGCTCACCCGGATTAGCTCCCCCAATATGGTGGGCGATGTGGTTACCCATCCGGGGTCTCATCTGTCGACGGCGGAGGGCGCCGCCTCTTTGGTGGGGGTGAATGAGGGCGGGTTCGATATGTCCAAGGGATCGAAAAGCACTCTCAACATCAAGCAGCTGATCCAGCGATTCGAGGATCTACGCCAAAACTCGCAGGTAGCCCTACTTAATAATATTCTACAGAAATTTTGGCTTACATGTTGATCTTTTCATAGAAGTTTAGCGAACTGCCAGACGTTCCCGAAGAGCTGATCAATGTGGACGTGCGTCGCATCCTTGAGGGCTACGAGAAGCTGATCGAGGAAGGTAATATCATTCAGCAGTCATGGTTCCTTCTCAAGAAATCCACTGAGAGTTGTGTGCGCTTCGCCACCAATGCCGTGTTCAAGACCGCTTCCATAGACCGCCCTCCATCCAAGACAAGTTCGGGGATCCTTGAGGACTCCTACGTTATACCAGAGAGCAGTCCGCAGGTGGTTAGCTTGCCCCAAGACGAGGCAACTCCTTCGCTGCACTCGAACGTGGCCACTAGTGCAGAGCTTGTGGACAAAGAGCGGGAGCTATTCGGCCCTGAAGAGTATGCGAAGGCCAGCTTCACTGCCGGGAACCATGGTAAGCCTTAGAGGTAATAGCATAGAGTAATAAGCTGGTAGGGAATGACTTAACCAACTGACTCCTTGAAATCTGCTTCGGACACGTTCTGAAGAAATCCTCTAGTCTCTGGTAGCTTATTACTCTATGAGGACAGTGCCAGGAACAGTTCCACGTAGCCTAAACCGAAGAAATTCCTGAATTCTAGGCCACGCGCGTTGGGGACCCTTCATGCGGGTCATAATTCGACTGCTGAAGCCTCTGCATGGCTGTACTAGGAGCAAGAAACAGCCAACCAAGACAGTATCCTCCAGCTTGATTGTCCGCCAACTGCCCAAGAAGAACAAGATACACTAGGCCTTCTCCAGTAGTCAACCCCACAAAATGCACAAGTAAATATCCAGGCTAAGCCCACTCCATACCCCACTAACTCCACTGAAAATATCCCAATAAAACTCCCACACCCCAAAACCTGCATAAATCAATGGGCAACACAAGCCATCAACGTGTCAATATTTTGCCTAATTAATGTGGCCCAGCTTGGGCGCAGTCGCGCATCAATTTCGGGTGTCAAGTGCAATGGGGGGAAACGATCGCTCTGTGGGTCCCCTTCGGCGGAGGAGCTCATTCCGGACCACCATCGGCTAATGTAGCCGTAGCTGTAGCCACAGCCACATCACATCCGTGGGATATGGGACGGCGACGTATGGCAGCAACTGCTGCGCTGACAGCGCATTTTAGTCGCCCATGGAATACCGAAAATAAATCTTGCCAAGACGCGACACACAGCGAACGGTGCACTGAAACAAGTGGATCCCAGAAGAGAAGTGTATATAATATATTGCTTAAAAAATAAACATAATAGAAGATAATAGAAAATATTTAGATACGTAATACAAATAAAATAAATAAAACTTCATTAATTTTATAGTTAAGTTTCAATAAGTTTTTAATATAATATTTGAGGAAAAGCTTTCAGTTAAACCAAGTAACTTTTAATGCAAAAATTATATCGTGGTGATAGGGAAGTCTGAGTCTGTACTTGGTGTTCCTTGATCGATTTTAGATAGAAAGACGGTAGTACGAAATATGTCAAACAATCATCTTTTTATTAGCAGCTTTCAGTCGGTAACTAAATTTTGATCTAACCAAAAAATCTGGATATCACCGTATGTAAATATTGACTCTTTCTTTCAGGTAATAAAACTTTAAATCAAAAAGTGCAGTCGATCTTTTAGAACTATGTTTTTCAGTGTAATTAAAGAGTGATACGGGGATCGAGGACGGCTGTAAACACAAAATGCAACGAAGACAAAATACTTTGCCGCACACAACACGCATAGCGAGGAATAAACATTTAAATTTAAATTAAGTGGCTTGTTCAGCATCTTCGAATGCAGCAGCTAATGAGCGCGGCCCTCCGTGTGGGAAGATATAGAGGGAAAACAGGGGATCTCAGCAGGAAGCTTTCACATTGGGATTATCAGCGATATTGATATATTTACTTAAGTGCGTGTCTATACGTCTGTTCGTGGTGTGATATGCATCATCGAGGGGATCAGATAAGCTTCGAACATTTATTGATTGAGACACTTTTCTAAATGGATTTGGGGAAAATGTGAGCGATGCCAATTGAAGCAGATGAGAAAGCAACAGTTGAATGTCTGGACTAAAGCCTTTTGCGTTGAATAATAAAATAGACGAGCACAAATGCTATATCTTTGACTTTAAAAATCAAAAATAAAAGTTATTTTTGATTTTTATTTCAAAAATTGAGCAATAAGTGTTATTGTTTGATTTTTATTATAAAAATCAAAAATAAAAATCAAATTGGAATATCTTTTAAACGGAAGATCCTATAGCACGTATCACATTATATATTTGAGCCGCCTTTTAATACCTTTCCGTTGATATATGTATGATGCACATGTAACCAACGTACCCACCCCAAGATCGCTATGAAGCTTGAAAATAATTTAAATTATATAACGTAAATATTGTCAGTGATCAGCGTTGCACTGCTTTTTGATTCAATAACTTAGAAAATCGAGAAAAAATTCTAACAACCAATGAAGTGATTCTGGCTGCAATTTATTTGGATCCAAGAATTCGGCGAATTCTTCTGAAAAATCCCCTTCACCAGGCAGCAGCCAGAAAGCACTTAGTAGGATTGATGCGGCAAATACTTGCCCTAACACAGAAGAAGGTTAGATTAGAACTTTAAAATATTTTTATATGAATAATTATTTTAAGTATTTAGCAGGAGAACCCAATTAAAGTGAAGAAGGTGGATTTGCCGATTGAACATGAACCAAATCCCCAGAGTTCGTGCAAACTTTTGAAAGCGTATCTAAATTTAATTGAGGTGGGCTCTGACCGCGAAGAATCGGAGGAAGAGGACGAACCTGAGATCAAATTGGCTACAACTGAAATCTATGGGTATTCGCCAAAGTCCATAGACCCAAGCGTGGACATTATGACCTATTGGGAAGAGAAGAAGTTCATTTACCCACGGCTGTATGGTCTTGCTAAGATTCTGCACTCAGTGCCTGCTACCCAGGTTTCTGTGGAAAGAGCTTTTTCTGCTGTAAATTGTTTTAACAGATTTAAGATGCAATCTATCTGAAGACTCCGTGAAGAAAATTAT
>VNJW01007716.1:0-44523 GCA_008042615.1 Drosophila auraria | reverse complement strand
ATCATTCCTATGGCAGCTATAGGATATAGTGGTCCGATTTCGGCCGTTCCGACATATATACTGCGTGCTAAAGAAATAATACTATGCTGAAAATTTCAGCCCGATAGCTCAAAAACTGAGAGACTAGTTCGCGTAGAAACCGACAGACAGACGGACAGACAGACGGACAGACAGACGGACAGACAGACAGACGGACAGACATGGCTAGATCGACTCGGCTGGTGATGCTGATCAAGAATATATATACTTTATGGGGTCGGAGATGCCTCCTTCACTGCGTTGCAAATATCATGGCAAAATTATAATACCCTCTGCAAGGGTATAAAAACAGAAAAACAGAGGAGAAAAAAGAAAGAAAAAAAATTAAAATTAAAACGCACGTAGGCAGCAGGAAGAATATCGGGGGAAGTTAACGTTGTCTGCCCTCGTGGCGCGTTAAGTTGTTGATTGAAGGGTATTTGAGTAAAGTATCTCTACGTGGATGTTGCCATTGCAATAGCAACAGCAATCATAAATGCATCTTTTTATTTCTTTTTTTCTCGGGGAGGGTAAGAAAAGTCTGGCTTATGTGGGTTTTCTCGTTTACCGCCGAGATTAACGCGCAGCTGTGCTCGCTCCTTTATTGGTTTTCCGTTGCAAACTGGGTTAAGAGTTAATTAGACCAAAAATCCATTCGGGCCAGACGCATGCCGGGCGAACTCCAAAGTTCAGTATGAAAATCGTATCGGGTTTCGGGAGGGAAATGCGAACCTGCCGTCGTCATCCGCTCATTTCATGCTTAGCCAAACCCTTTGGACAATGGCCAAAAACACACAGCAAGCAGACTGTACCCCAGACATAACTTTTTGTTTCGCCTTCGGTCTATCCTCATCCCTCTCCTTATTTCTGTATTATTTTTTGTATTTTTTTATATAATACAAACTTGTAAAAACGTCAGGCGATAAAAATGTTCGATAATCAAAATGAAAACGACCGCCAAGGGGATCGGAGGGGGAGGCCATCGAATGGATATCTAACAATAAAACAGGAAGAGTTCAGAGCGCGCAGGACAAGTGTGTGAAAGGTTCGGGATGAAAATGCCGCTGCTGCTGCTGCTGGAAAATCAATAAGCCATGCTTATTGTCAAAGACCAGGGAACAGGCCAACAAAGCGGGCAGAGACAGAAATGATATGGCAGCCACACAGACACATGGGGAGACGAAGTCAAGAACATAAAAATGCCATTGACTGTGGCCCATCGTCTGTGATTGTGATAGGAAAAGGGATAGGGAGTCGGCACTGGGGGAAATCGGGGGTCTAAATGGGAATCAAAGTCTTTGGAAAATAACAAGAGTTGAATCAGGAATATCTTATTATATTTAAATACAAAGATACATATAATGACCGTTAACATAATATAAAGTAAGCATAAGAGACTTTATAAATAATGAAATTTAATAATTAACATTTAAAGAACAAATATGAAAACTATTTCAATATTACTTCTTTATAATATTTAGAATCCATTTAATTATAACTTATAGTTATAATAGTTATATAAATAGTTAAATATTTTATATATTTTATGTCAGTTAAATAATTTATTACTGTTTCTTTCCCTGTAACTTGGAAAACAGATAGATTCAGCCTCGCTCTTCCTGTCCTCGGCGACAGTCATTTTCCCCTCCACATAATTCTTTCACTGCCGACCGAATAATGAAAGTTGCTTTTCGCCCCGGCCAAGAGCCAAACAAAACTGCATTGCAAAGTTCTAATTTGGCCAGAAGAAGCAGGAAAAAAGAGAGGGAAACCGCTGCCGCATGCAGCAACAAAAACAAAAACTGTACCAAAAACAACAAAACATCAAAAACGAAAAAAAGCAGGGAAAAAATGAAGTCAAAAGCGCACATGGACGGTCAACGAATTCGGGTTCGGCTTTGGTGGTTCTTTTTCAGTTAACACGAAAACGTTGTGAAAGAGCCCGGCTCAAACAACAACAAGAAACAGGTAGTAAAAATCGACAACAGACCGGGTTTACATGGCTATATGGCCATATAGTTTGGGTATAGTATGTGTGCAGGAACAGGGAGGGAAGCGGAGGACTGACAACGCTTAGAAATTAAAGAAAAACACAGGCACCAGGCACCGGGCACCAAGCACGGGCACAGGCCCAGGCTAAGGCTGAGTTGTGGCCGAAACCCAAGACCGAGCCCCTGTTGACTATCATAATAATAAAATTCGAGCCGAGCACGGCCATATACATATACTTTTATACACATACCAACATGCAGTGTGTTTCAAATCGGGGTTAGTGACCCAAAACTGTGTTTTGATAGTGAAAAAGTGTTGAGCTCGGCCAAAAAAACGATCCGAGACCGATATGAAAATGTTCAGCGAAGAAGAAGTGAGCGGCATCGCAAGATAGCTGGGAAAATGAATTTAGCATAGTTCCAAAAAATATAAGAAAAAAAACTTAATAATTAATAATTCTTGCGCTGCGATGAGTCGGCGAAAAACATGGGGAAAAGGCAGATTACGAAAGTGGAGCGAATTGCCTAAAAGAGGGAATTGGGGTTAAGGAACAACAACTATCACAAATACTCGTACCATAATTAATGTTTATATTAGCACTTATTTTCTCCCTTATTTATTTGCAGGCAGAAACCAACACAGAGCCGCAAACTCCGCAATGCATTCATAAATTATTCAACAAAAATTAAATCTAAATGAAAGTGCTGAAAGTAAATAAGAAACCACAGAAATACAACAAATAAAATATATAATTAATAACCAACTTGTGCATAGTGTAGATCAATACGTATTAGGTGTATATATAATCCGTTTATATATAGGCCAATATATCCAATCGCGAGTGTTAAAATGCTGCCCGTCGCCGCAGCAGCTATAGTCGTCGGGAAATCAAAATTAATCAAAATCTAAATCAAAATATATATCGCGTAAGCAAGCCAAATCAAAATTGCATCAAAAACCACCTCAAATTGTTGTCGCATCAACAATTTGAGCTAATACACCTTCTTCGCACCCATCAAACATTGAGCAACGGCCTCACAACGGAGTCCCTAGAGTTTCTGCGGTTAGAGGAAGAGGATTTCGAGATGGATATCCTACCGAGTGGAAATATCTTCAACGAGCTGGAGCGGATCTGCAACACCGGCTACTTCTCGTCGCAGCAGTCGATCGAGGATCAATGGCAACAGGTTGGTTTTAATGCTTGAAAAATATTCTAGAAAATATGAGATAAATGGGGAAGTGTTTAAAGATTAAAATCCATTCAGATCTAAGAAAATTTCCATGATATAAATTGAAATGTGTATTTGCGTATATTTTAGTTTTGTTTATTTACAAACACTTCATTTCCCTCTACACCTTTCCCAAAGATTCTAAGAATACCTTTAGCCTAAATTAATTTGAGTTTAATTAGTCAATTTATAAAAGTCAAAATTTATGTTTTACCAACAGAATTTTAGGGATTTTTAATTCTCAGAATTTAAAGCCAAAGCTAGGGACTTTATTGTGTCTATTTTAAGTTTGTTTACTTCTCGCAGACACTTAATTTCCATTATAAATTTTCCAACTTCTCTAAAAATACATATCTTGTGACCCCTATTTGATTTTTAAATTATCTTTTTGAGCATTCCTATTGTGTTTCATTATGGTTTCCATAAAAGCCATATACATAAATCATATTTTCCCCCCCAACCACTTGCCTCAATAATAATTTTCCCCCAGTTGACGTCACCCCGTTAGTTGGGTTTGTTATTTATTTAGCATTTAGGCATTTATCATGGACTCAACTACTTAGTCTAGTCAGTGGTATTTTATCGAAAGTATTAACCGACTTCCTTCAAAGACATTGCGCAATCGGTGCAATCGGGGAATATTGTGAATTCCTTGGCATACCGAAAAAAGGTTCCAAGATCTCTTTTTTGTTTATTTCGCTCCGGGCAGTAATAAAAAATGAATGAAAAGAAAAGAAACCGTTTCAAGGTCCCACTTTCGAGTTTACCTGAGCGAGCGTGAGCTAAAATTAAATTTCTAAAAATTATAAACTCTTGATAAGCGAAACTGTGTGCGCAAGCTAAGCACACTATAGTATATAAATTCGGCCGATACATATACTGCGGCTATATGTTTGCGAAAAGCTAACAAGAGGAAGAGCCGAATAAATAGATGCCAGCCCATAAATAAGTAAAATTCGCCAGCAGGCAGCGTCGGTTATCATCTGAGGGCATGCATAATATGTATACTAAGCACAAACATATATATCTGCGATTGTGTATATTTTTTTGCGAATTTTTTCGCACACTTAATATGCATATGTGTGTGAGTGTTGTTTGTCCGTCGGTTTGTCTGTGAGGTATTGCTTTTTTTCTTCTCCTTTTTAACTGTATTTTATTTATTATTTTTTTGTTGGCGGTGCTTTTTTTTTTGGGGGCGCTCTCTCTATCTTCTGATAAAAGCGAATCGAAGCCGCCGCCAGCTGATTGCAGACAGCTTTGTTGGCCTGCCTCGCTTTATTTTCTTGTTTTGTTTTTCGTTTTATTATTGTTAAGAAATGCCTTTGGCATATTCTCTCTCCCCGGCTGTTATCAAAACCTGACGCATAAGAAGATTGTGTTTCGGTCTCGGTTACGTCCTCTCACTCTTTGTTTGCCCATCAAACTCGAAGTCGTAATTCACCCGGCGAGGGAAATCTGCGATAAGGCCGAGGACCGAGGACTCTCCGCCGGGGGCTGCTCCATCTCGCAGAAGCCAGTCCCAGGCTACCGTTGGGCTTTGCACCAATTTAAAGATATTTTTCACACCTCCAGCTTATTTGTTTAGTGTACACACACCACACACGCGCACAACATTATTTGATTTATCTCACTCAGTAGTGCTGCCAGGCAGAATTCCATGAATGTGCCAAAAAATAGATATGCCAAATCAAAATACGAGTATTCAAATGAATTCCACATCCACAAATGTTTAACTAAAATTAGCAAAGCGATTCGATTTTCAGCTGGCCTTCAACTTAAGCTATACACGCACACACACAAGAGCCAAAATATCTAAAGGCAAATTTTGGCTTAAGTATTATTACCGCATAGAGGCAGAAAATAATAAAAACACAAACTAATCTTATCGTCAGCTGAATTTTGCTGAATTTCCCCGCATTTAAATTCCACTTTTGGCTCTGTGTTTGCAACAACACACGGCAATTATACGGCATTCGCCAAAGTTCCAGTTCCAGTTGGGAGTCTCAGTCTGAGTCTGAGTTCTGTTCCGAGTTCTCCGTCTGAATGGGGAGTCGCAGTTGAAGACGCAATGCACTCGTTTCATTTGCACAACTTAAAAACTTTTAATTGAACTCGAGTACACATTTTTGCATAACTTTTCGTATTTTGTATTGCCGGCGCCGTTGTCGGCAACGTTGACGTTTTTGGGTTTTGGCCGCGCATCGAGCTGAAGAGTCTTTCCAGATACCCTTAAAAAAAAAAACACGGCACTCCCTCTTGCTTGGAAAGTTTTTACTTCACAAGGAAATCTTTTGAAAAGGGTTGCCAACTTATGTGGCAGTCAATTGATCTTAAATTAAATTTATTGTAGGTAAAGTTTGTGTAATTATTTTATAAAATAGATTTAGGAAATATCAAAGAGGGTTTTATGATCATATTAATAGGTTTGAAGATGTAATGATTAATTCTTGAAAAATATTTTAATGTCAAGAGCTTGTTGTTGAATTTATGATTATTTTTATTGAAAATGAACTAATTTAATATGTGGTATCTTATTTGTTTTTTCCAAATGTAATGATGGACATGTAATCGCGAGTTATTTTTCTTGCTAAATACATTTTCATCACTCTTTAATTTTCCTATTTTTCCCATTAAGAGTATTTCTCAACCCATTTGACCACATTTCCTTGGCGCACTTGAGCGTTTTATTTCTTCGCTTAAATTTGATTCGGGGTTAAAAACTTTAAATTGCAGCATTTAATAAAAGTTTTTTGGCGGGACAAGGCAGGTAAGTGTGGTGGGATTGGGAGTGGGAGTGGATTTCGGATCGGAACTTTCTCCAGCTACCCCCAGTACAATTCCCTCTCTACTTTCCTTTGTATCTGCTGTATTTGTATCTGTAAATGTTTGGTGCCTTTTGTAATTAGAACTTGCGGATGTTTTGTTTATTTCCGTTGACTTCCGCCAGCTTCCGATGCGGCGGCTGCGTTTTGCTGCTGCTGCTGCTGCTTATTGTTTTATTGTAATTGTTATGGAGGGGAAGCGACTGTAATGGCCAGGGAAAGTCGGAGGAAGGGGGCCTTGGCTGTGCTATGTTATGGTTATGATGCGTAATTCGGTTCGCCAGTCAGTCAGTCACTCAGCCAGTCGAACACTTGTGCCCTCTCATTTGAACAGCTGCTGGATTCCAATTGTTGCTGTCGCTGCTGCTACTGGCGGTGGCAAAAGCAAACAAGATGCGGCATCTGCATATGTATTATTTATGAATTTACATACGGATCGGGATCGGGAGCTCTCTTACTGTATCTGTATCTATTTCTTGAGCTCTCCAGGCTGTTTATCTAAGCTGTGAAATTATGCTGCACACTCAAAACAATTCAGAGGGAAAGGGAACAGAAATATGCCAACAAAAATAAATACCATTCGGTGGGAATTGTATTTGGTTTTTACTCTTAATTTATTTCATATGCTGCAGATTGATTTCAATTCGCTTGGAATGTTTTTCTTTCATTTCTGTACAAACAGCCGAGCGCACAAATCCGAAACGAGTTTTCCTTTTGTTTTCCCATGGCAGGGGGGCCATTTCCCATTTCCCAACTTTGCCAATTCATTTTGCGATTAATTTCATTTATAGAATTTTACGCTTTTCATGTTGTTATAGAATATATTGGTTTTAATTCGCGCATCTAAGCGGATTGCGGATTGCAGCTGGATTGCCCATTGATGTGGCTATATCGCCCTTTGCCACACTTGCCACATTCTGTTGCGGTGGCCATTTAATGTATTTAAATCATTTTAAATTAAGCCGCTTTCCCGCGCACTCTGCAGCTTTGTAAAAATGCAAAATGAATTTATGTATTACATTATTTCATTTCGATTTGTTTTTGGCCAAATCCCACCCTGACTCTGAGCCGCACAAGTGCCGAAATCAGCGACGACAACCGCTTGCCACTCCTCCGCCGCCGCACACTAAGCAGACAATATGCAATCAGCAGTTAACATTTAGCACACGCAAAAACGTAACGAAACCCAAAATGGCACGTACACACACGCGTGCGAAAAAAGTGGCAAAAAATGAGGGAATAGCTAAAGCTGCTAAAGAAAAGAAATGCCCCCGAAAGCGAGATGCTGCTGCCATTGGGAAATTCATGAAGACAGATGCACAAACACACCCATGGAGTTACACCTAATAAGCCAAGAGCAGGGACACACACACATACACTCACTTCATTGGGTGCACAGGGAAAAAATATTAAGTTAAAGTTAGTGTAAAATTTATAATAAGTTTGCAGTATTTATTTAATTTATCTGATGATTTAGCTCCTAAGAAACAGTGAAAAGATTACATCTTCCTTTTCAAAACAATTTTTAAATTAAATTAAAAACCCTTTTTTCGAACTTGTTACGTTTTATAAAATTTTGATGACTTATAGGTTCTTAAAAACAGTTTTTAAACAAAGAAAAAATAACAGGTCACACATTTGTAACGAATTTGGAAACATTTTATATGTCAACAAAAGAGAGGGTCTCTAAAATCATGACTGATGGGTTTTGAATTACCATTCGACATTACCTATCGTTTTTCAATAGACAAGTTTGATGGATCAGTTCCTAGAGTTCTTTGTACCTAAATAGGAAAGTAGGAAAATGGAAATGGGATATTTATTATTTAATTCTTAATTTATCCTGGGAGTATAAACCTTTTTTATATTCTGTCTATAGCTTAAAAAAAATCTACATTTATGACACTATTATTTGCTTATAATCAAGGCTTTTTCTTTAATCTAGACTTGTATATATAGGGTTTACTTGTTCTTCTACTTGTTTGTGGTAGCTAATTCTTGATCAGGTAATTTTTGTAATAAAATTTTTTCCCCTGTGCATCCACCCAAGACGGGGCAAAGAAGAACAGTTATTTTAGCCGCGACAGCAAAAAAGAGCCGAATCGAAAGAAGAAGAGAGCCAGAAAGAAGGAAGTGGGCGCTGTAGAGATGGGGAAATCCGAAATACGTGCAATTGCTGAAAATATGCTCGACGTGAGGGGCAAGGCGAACGTGCGGGCCAAGCGTCCGTGGGCCTTAAATACTTGCCACCAAGCGGCACATCCCTCACATCCCTCTCCCCCGCCAAACAACCGCGCCGCACCTCGCACACACATCCCAAAATCCAACTAAGCGGCAGCTACCACGTTTGCTACTCCTATTACCCTCAATCATTTATCATCTGGGCTGCAATTAATCATCAAATGCGCGCTCTCGCCCTCGCACTCGCCTCCTTAGAGCCAGACCCAGAGCCAGACCCAGAGCCACCCCGTGTCCTTTTATAGTTTTTGTGGGTTGCCCTCTGGATTTATGCTTATAATGTGGAATGCCAGTGTATGTTTATCTGCCGCGCAGGGTGCCGGGTGTGCGGGGAGTGGGTGGGGTATGGGGTATGGGGTATGGGGTGTGCGGTGTGAGTGTGTGCCAGCGAGTGTGCGTTGCTACAATAGATGCTCGTACTCTTATTCTTATTCGTATGTGCCGCACATAGCTCACAGCTCACAGCTCACATTTAACTATGCGACAGCAGCAGCAGTGGAACCACCAGAAAGCACTGAGAAAAAAATGTAGTAGGGAAATAGGTGATGTGAAAAAAATTAAATAAGATATCAGGATGCTTAAAATCAATAATGGACAATAGATAAAACAAAATAAGGCTGAGAAAAATCAACACATTATAAAAATATCAGCTTTTGTGTTTCACAAACTAATTAGTTGGGAATTATAAGAAAAGTCAAACATTCTTAAAAACCTCAAGGCTGAGCTTAGAAAATAATTAAGTTCAACTTGACAACTTACTTTAAGCTAAATTAATACATTATAGAAATTTTAGCTGTTGTGTTTTACAAACTAGTTAGTTGGGAATTATAAGAAAAGGAAAACATTCTTTCAAACCTCAATATTAAGCTCAGAAATAAAAGACTTTCTAATATAATCAATTCTTACTTACTTACTTTACTTTAAGTAAATAGAAAACTTAAATTATCATAGAAATTGTATAAAAATATTTAACAACTTTTTTCAACGCCTCTTTCGCTCAGTGCATGAGCGCATTATGGTTCGTTGCTCGATCTGGCCGGCGCTGCTCTCGGTTCTTTCCCACTGGTTACGTGCAAGTTTATGATACGACTCTTGGCTGAGCTGAGCTGGAACTGTAGCTGAAGCTGAAGCTGCAGCTGGAGCAGAGCGGGGCAGGGTCTCTCGACTGCCTTGCGGTTGCACTGGCACATTGGCTTACTGCCATCCTGCTGCAGTTGTGCCACACGCAGAGTTAACCAGAAAAGTTGCTGCAACTTGCGGCCGGCAAAACCAGACTCACACTCAAAACTCAAAGCCAGCGAGCCCAGACCCGAGAGTGCGGACTTTCTTGCATAACTGCGATTAGTCTTTCAGCCGCTTGAAAGGTGTCTTTGAAGGGGGCCAACTCGGATAGAGAGAGCTTAGAAGCGGAATAGAAAGGAGAACGGAGAACGCAGAACGCAGACCAGAGAAGGGAGAACGGAGCGTAAAAAAATCATTAAAAATGGTCAGGCATGTAATGGCTCCCCGGGGATTACCTTTCTACGCCGCCTGCCTTTTTATTTCTAAGCTGATTAAGTCCACCCAACCCGTTAGTGGACACACAGTCCTAACCCTAACCCCTTCTGATTCCGTAATTATTATAATAATCGCCGAGTGCATGTGAGCTCCACTGGTCCACAATTAGGGGTTATGTGACACCCACCTTGAAATTATCCCGAACCCGAAGCTGAAGCTGAAGCTGAAGCTAAAAACAACCCGCATGCGAACGGACTTAAAATTCTGCACAGCTGTTGGGGCGTTTCATAATTCGCAGCAAAGCGGAAATACGACGGGGGAGTCGAGTTCACCTGAGAGCCAGCCAACCCCGGAAAGTTTGCTTTTTTGCAATGCAATGCCTACAATTAGATTGGCAAGGACTCGTCTAAATTGCGCATAATTGAGTTGCCGGTTGCTGGTTTCCTCCGGTTTCCTCGAAAGCGTTCCTCCCTCTTTTTAGCAGGAAAACGAACGGAGAGCTGGAGCAGAGCTAGTCGTCGTATAAATCATGATTAGGTCTGGACTTTGTCCTTTGATCAGAGGGAGAGAGCCACTAACAGATACAAATACGGCATGATGATGATGATTTGGATTTGGATTTGGTTTAGTGCGCTCTCGTTCGATGGTCTCTTTGTGCTTTAAGTTTGAATTATATCCATTCCTAATTGGTCGTACAATTATGTATGCTTCGGCTGCTGCCTGATAAATTTGTATTTATTAGACTCATACATCAAGTTGGCATCTTTGTGGGTCGGTGGTCGGTCTGCGTCGGTCTCCCTCTCGGAACTCTTATCCTGCCACCCCTACCCATCATTATGCTGCTATATATATATTTGCTGCCATATACTGACTGGAGGACGACGCTGCTGGAGCAGAGCGAGCTCCTCCTTTGCTTCCAAACCCAGCCGAGGTTGACGTTGTCGTGGCTTCTTTTTGCTCTTTTGCTCCTCGGGTTGGAAGATGTGCGCCGTTGATAAAGTCTCTTGGTAATGAGTGGATATGTTTCGTATTAATTACAGTTGTGTTTTCCCCTCCGAAAACCCTCCTCCTCCTCCTTCGACTGCTTTTCCTGCCTTGTTAGCGAGAGGAGTTCACTGATTGTGAGTCTGCTTGCTAATCTGGCGGCGTGGGCTGGGGTTGCCTCCCACTGCCAGTTCCCACTCTCAATCCCCTCTAGAAAAATCCTCCTGTGTGTGGGTTGACTCTTAATTTCCTTCCACACATCTCTCCAGCCAGAGACTTTCCGATTTAAGCGCCGAATGGAGCAACTTCTGGCCATTAAAGAGCCTAGCTCTAGGCACCAGAAGTTGGCCCATAAAAACGAGCCTAGGCAATTGATTGATTTCGCAGCGGAAGGGCTACTCTGATTCTCGTTGCCAATGGCTTTTTCTCGGCCGTTTTATGCCCCAAATTAATCTTTATTGGCCCCGACTCAGCCCCGCCAAAACATAGAAAAAGAGAGAGGCAGAGAGAGATTTCTGGCCATAAAAAAAGGCGCAGCAAGGTCCTGACAAATTTTACGAGCGGCACAAACTAATCCTTTTTTAATAATGTCCACTCGAGCGCCACGTGCCCGAGACCTTTGCCTTCGCCTCCGCCTCCGCCTCCGCCTCCGCCTTCGACACTCCACTCAGTTCCACGTCGTCATCTTTCATTGCCAACTCATTTGAGCGCGAGATACACAATTTCATTATGCCACAGCCAATTGCACACTCATTGTTTTATTTCTTATGTAAATTTCGAATAAATACAAATACGAGTACGAATCCAAATACAAATTGTTTTCCATTTCTTCGGGTAAACAAGCAGAACGAGCCAAGCCGCCATCGTCAACGTCTTGGGCAAATGTTTGTGCAAAAAAAAAAACAGAGAAATAAGGAAAACGAGCAGAATATTATGTAGAAAAACTGGAAATAAAAGGCCAGCAACCAGACCAGAACCAACCACCCCGACAACAACCCCCGAAAAACTGGAGGAGGGTAGCACCCAGCACCAGAAACAAGAACCGAAAATTGCACGAACATTTTTGTATTTTGGAAATTGTGTATTTTAAAATTTTTTGCACACTTGCTGTTTTGTTTAATTTTGCACACGTCGAGACGACGAGTGGGTGAGGTTTTCCGAGGGTCCACAGGGTGCAGGAGTGCCAGAGGATGGCGGCCTGGTGCTTCAGCGAGCGTGTGCGCTTGTGTGAGTCCTACATAATTTATGGCACGCAAGAAGGGGCACAACCAAAAAAATATTACACGAAATAAAGAGTCGAATTGGGGTATACCCTAAGGGGAAATATTTAGGAAATAATTCGGGGTAATTTTGCTATATATTACCTAATTAAATATAAAGAAACTCTTTAGCTAAAGATGATAATAAATGTTGGAAATAGTTTTATAATTTAAGGACTTTAAAGGCCTACATTTTCTTGGTTTACATTTTAGTTTCATAAAAATCCAAACAATCCACAAAATAGTTACAACCTCAATTTAATTAAAATAAAACCCATTTCGAAACTAGAAATTAATCCCATATTACATTGCTTTCAAGTCTCTGGAGATTTCCGTAACTCCCCCTCGCTTATCAAACACCAATTTTTCGCATCCGAAAAGGCCAACCGAATGTTTCATCCAATTTAAGTTTTAAGGGTTATTGATATATCAATCGAATGACAGGGTCTACCCTTGGTGAGGGCATCAATATGATTGCCTTGTACTTGGGTTTGTAAAGCGGCGAAATGAGTTGTATTTCGCCGGCGGCGGCTGAGGGGATTTTTAGACGCTAGACGACCGCCATTGTTGCCGGCTGGCAGTCTGGCAGTTTGGCCTAGTCCTGGTCCTGCTTCTGTTACTTTTTCCTCCCCCTAACGAGAGCGTATTTCCCTTTCCCTGAAAAAAATTCTGGGGAAAATGTATGTCAAATGTGTGTGGGAGTGCGAGATGCGAGTTTCTGCGAGTGATTTGTGCGATGTGGTTAGCAGCAGTTGGGCTCAATGCGAAAGCAGTTGACAGTTGTCCCCGCCGGCGGTGACCGGAATTTGTCAGCTGCCCCAGCCAACAACGGGCTAATTAAAGGCCCGCTTCGGCCCAGGGACATAAATTACATTTGCTAAGCTTGCAGATACGAGAAACAACGAGAAACTCCGACCTTGGAGTGGCCCACAGGCTGCTGTCGTCTGCCTGATGTCTGATAAGTGATAAGACCAAATGGCGCCAGTGTCTTGGGGCGGGCGGCAAGTACATACATTTAGCCTTCCGCCCGCCGAATAGGAATATTTCCTTATTCCCAACAATAGGCAGTGGCAGTGATAAGAACAATATTTGTGTGTGTTTGGGTGTGCTTGGGCTGGTGTGTGTGTTTATACAAAAGCAATTTTCGGTTGCTGACACATTGGCCATAAAAGGGATCAGGACTTGTGATCCCGCATATGGCGGTAAATTGTTTTCCCTTATTTCTCAATATTTTCCTACAACATTTCCTTTATGTGTGCAATTGCATGGTCAACGCCTTTTAGATACACGGAAAAAATAAAAGATTATAATGGGAAATTTCAAACAATTATCCCAAATTAAGTTGTTTTTAAAGGGAAATAAATCAAAGAAAAAGGCAGTTAAACCCACAGTTATTAGTGAATATATTTTCTGACTTCTCCGACTCTTATCACACTCATAACTCATATAGAAATGCATTGTTCTCCGTGTATAGTTCGAGCTTGACTGGTGTTGATGTTGGTGCGATGATAGGGGCGTGTCGAAGCATTCGCATTGGGTGCTAAGATTCGATGCTGGCCGGCGGCCATGGGTTAAGGGTTCGCGGGTTCGAGAGTTGGAGGATTTGTCGATTTGCCGGCGCTTCCTGCGGGGCAGATAAGGCGTGAATCAGAGGAGCTTGTTGAATCAGGCGAACCCTTTGTGTGCGCCTCACATGCTCCATATCAATTCGAAGGCCTTTTGCCCGTCCGACAACAAACAAACGACAATAACAACGAATTTATTTTGTTTCGCTTGGCCCTCTGAAAAATAAATAAAAATATAAAACACAAAAAAAAAAGAGGAAAACCCCCACCAGCCCATCCATATATGTTAATCATCCATTCAAACAGTTTTCAGCTCATATAACATCACGAAAGAATGCGTGCGCCACTCCAATGGGAATATGGGAACAAGATGGGCAGGGTTGTGGGCCTGGGAAGCAAATGCACTTTGGAGAGGCAGCCGGAACAGTGGCACCCCTTGATCCGATGTCTGGGCTTGGGTGTCGGGTCCCATCCCCCGTTCCGAGCTATATTTCACACTGTTGTCTGTCTGCTGATGATGAGTTGGGAGACGACGGCAAGCCCAAAAATGAAATCAATTTACACACCCCACTGTGCTTGGTCCCTTTTTCCTCTCCTCTCCCCGCGACTGGGACCTTTTGTGTAAGGGATCTTAGCGCCTAAGTGCATCAATTGACGCGCTTTTTCAGATGGAAAGTTCCCCCAATTGCATTAAACAAATTGAAAATGCTTCGAGAGCAAGCGAGGCGAGGCGAAGCGAGAAAGAGAAAGCACTTACACTTGCCTTTAAAGTAGAAATTCTATTAAACTGACTTTTCTCCGGGCTGTCCGTGACATTTTGTAATTGAAATCTGTGGTCGGTTGGTCACCAGACTCAGACCCCGAACAAAGTATACAGAAATTAATAAGCCAAATAAAATATCGACTAGTCGATGGATTGATCCCAACAAAAGCAATTTATCAAGTAGCCTAATCATAGAGGGGGAGCCCCGAATTGAAAAGAAATTAAATATATATGTATACGAATATTTACAAGTAAAGGTCTGAGTCTGAGTCAGACGCAGATAGAACCCAAACAGGATGGAAGTTAAGAGATGAGATGCTGCGGAGGCAGTCCCATGATAATGATTGATGGCTCTGCATGCGAAAGGAATTTTGTTGTTGCCCCTCCGGTTGGCTGATAAAAAGAGGCCTGAACAACAAGCAACACAGAATACTTTCCCGATATACACTTGTATTCTTGACTTTTTCACATTATATTTATACACAAAAGCGATGAAAGCAGTAAAAGGGAATTTTTCCTTTTTTATACTCCGAGCCGAGCCGAGATAAGTCCATTTCTCGGCTCTCTTTATCGAGTTCTGAATAAAAAATGTACAAACTTGAAATAAATATGAAATATTAATGAGTGTACGCCGAGCAAACATATGTGGGGGAGATGATAAATGTGCCAAAAGCCCAAGGAGCCCAAGGAGGGAGTGCTAAAGATTTGCGCCTCATTTCCAGGGGGGTTCAAGGTTAACTGTCACTAAATGACTCAGCAAAGACACATCCCAGGGACCTACACACACACACACTTGATAATACCACTGTTGTTGGTTATTATGACAAATTGATTACATGTAATTTTGTGTCTCCGCTCGGTTCCTTTGATTAGGTGCCAGCTGAAGAGCGACTCGGGCAGCTTGCTTCCGAAAATTTGTCTTATTTCTGTTGATTTATATCTTTGCCCCAGCACATAGTTTGTCTCCCTCCTTTTTTCCCGGTGTTTGTTAGTGTGTGTGTTGGTGTGCTAGTGTGTGTGTGTCGCTTTTATTTGATTTCAGCTAAGATGATTTCGCCTTAATGCATTGAATCGAGCCAAACAGGAAACCTTTGAAGAAGCTCATAGCTCTGCTGCTGCCCAAAACATTTTCTTCTTTTTTTCGGGGCCAATTGAAGGAAGTGGACGTTGGTACAGAGAAGAAAAAAGCTGAAATAGGATAGAAACTTTATAATATAAATATCTGGAAAGTATTATACATTTTTGTACTCATTCCTTAACTAAATGTAAATATTTGCCCATGAGTTATAGTATTCAAAGAGTTTTTGCATGGTGAAACCCTTATTTCTACCTTCTAAAAATCACGTAATAAATAAATAAAGCAACTGTGACTTAAAATTTATATTAATAACATTTAACTTTAATGAATGAATTCATTTTTTTTAAATATAAACCCTTGAAGCCTTATTTTGTTCCTGTGTTTCGAGGAAACGGCCAATATATATCCAGTTATAAATTAAATTTTTCATTCTACTTACATTCGTTACGGCCAATCGTCTCCCTCTCCTTTTTCTGGTATGTTTTTATTTACGGTAAATTTCATTTCGATTTCTTTTTCGATTTTTTCCTCCTGTTTTTTTACTTTATTTTTTGGCTGAATCGGCTGTCTGCACTCCTTGAGACAGGCAACGACTGCGATACCAAAACCGAATGGCCAATCAATAACATTGGGCAAGACATGCAGCCCCCGGAAAACCCAAAAAGAAAAGAAAACCCCTCTGCGTGCCCCGACTATGGAACACTCTAAACACCAATTGATGTTTATATGATAATGATTAATGACTACGTTACTTTTACACAGATTGCTTTTCGAATGGCTTCGCTGTCGCTGTATTGGTGTGTGGAAAGCCTATTTATTTATAGGCCCATTTTCCTTTCGGCCTGCGACTGGCGCCTAGCTCTTTTTCGGGGCCCCCGGTTCCCTCTGGGTCCACTCTTTTGACAGAGTTTTAGTTGCGTTTAGCTTAATTTTTTTGCTCCGCATTTTATTTGGAGAGCGCTTCTCATTACCAGACATTCATCAATTGTTGGCAATTTGTTTTTCGAAAGTAACCGGGAAGAAATGTAGCAGCGACGGCTGGCTCCTTGTCTCTGGCAGTTTCCTGTTATTCATCGAGGTTATCCTGTGGTATTTGCGAAGGGTATCTAGGGTTTGGGCTTAAAGTAAACATTACAGGGGTTTTAAGGTACATTAGAAGATACAAATCTCTGAAACCTGAGTCTCTTTTTATATAATTTTTTCCTGTATATAAAACTTCAACTGTACTTAAGAAGGGTATTTGCTTTAAGGAGTCTCCCTTAGTTTCCTTTTATTTTTATTTTTTGTAGCTTTCCTTTTTTATATTCCTGACATTCTTCTGACCAACTTGTAACTGTTACTAATGATGACAACTTATTTTGGCCTAAATGGTCGTCGGGCAACACTTTTATTGGTTTTTGTAATTAATGATGCTGGGCCTGGAAAAGTGCGGAAATGACTTTGTGGTTTTGCTCCGAGGTGTTGGCCACACCTCCTTCCCGAATATCCAGCCAGAAAAGGTAGGAACAGGTCCTGTGTGAGTGGAGCCAAGTTTCCATTAATCAAATGCACTGATTAGAGAGTTGCAACCCTGCGAAAAGCGAAAAAAAAAGGATGGAGAGCAAGGACCAAAAGTCGGGACCCGGGTCTGACTTTTATGGGCTGTCGTCCGATTGTCACAGTTGTCAGTTGGCCGGCGCAAATTACATTCGTGGCAATTA
The DNA here is from genome assembly GCA_008042615.1 of Drosophila auraria. NCBI lineage: Eukaryota > Metazoa > Arthropoda > Insecta > Diptera > Drosophilidae > Drosophila > Drosophila auraria. Next base: position 27,378 of record VNJW01007716.1, on the reverse strand, counting down.
AATTAGGCAAGCAATTAGGCCAGCGGCCAACGGGTAATGGCCGATGGGCGTTGGGCTAACGGGAAAAAAGGGTTGCTGCACATCGGGAATATCGATGAGCTCAAATTAATCAAAGGCGAAAGTAATCATTGAGTCCCGACATGGCCAAATGGAATGCGCCTTTCTCCCGCTTCTCCCGCTCCTCACGAAAATGTCAGGCAGGCCGGGGGCGTGGCACTTTCTGTCGGCGTTAATTGCTCGGCGTGTTCTCCTTCTCTCTCGGTTCTTGCTTTGTTCTTCATTTCTTTTGGCTGTTGCGCCTTTTTACAATTTCATTTGTAATTTATCATTGTTTGCCTTCGCTCTGGGTTCCTTTCCACTCGAAAAAAGCGACGGGGAAAGCGGGGAAAAAAGGGTTCACCCCGTCAGATTCACTTTACTTTGGCATTTAAATATTTTATTGAGTGCCTCAAATTGTTAATTGTTTTTTGATGGTCCAGGGGTAAGGAAAAAGGATCCCTCCCTTGAGCCAAATCGATTCTAATTAGGGACTGGGTGTGTGTGTGTGGCCATATCCATATCAGGGATGGCCCGATTTTTCCTAACTGAGTTAGCCAACCCTTTGGGTCGCTCTGAAACTTGGCAGCCAAGTTTGTCAATTGAGTTAATTTGGGCCTTCGCCTTTATGCATGCCTGATGCGCTCTTTCGCGGCTTATCCTTAGAGCGGGAGTCCTTTTTGGTAAAGCAACATCAAAGAGCACGGCCAGACAGGTGCAAATGTGCTGCGACTCCTCGCATGGAACTTGATCAAAGGACAAGCAAACAACAAACTTTTTTCTGACTGGCTCGTTTTTTGCGGCCGAAAGGTGAGAAGCGTTCCAAGAATTCGTAATGAAGCCACGATGACGTTTTAACTTCGGCAACCCAACTCCCCTTCAACTCGCTATATATGTTTGGGGTTTTGTCGCGCTGACAGCTTTTAATAAAAGTTGCTCTCTTTTGGATTTTCATTTTGATTTTTCCCCGACAAGCGTCGCAACTTGAGGCTCGTTTGCAACCCTTTTTTTACGGCTGCCTGACCAAGTCCCTGACCTTCTTCATGTGATATATTTTTAAGTAAGTTGTCAAATTATTTTCACTGTTCTGCACAGCAGGAGCAGGCCAAATGAAATTATGCCCTGTACCCTTGCGGTTTTTTCCTGCCTGCAAGCCTGCCTGCCTGTCGCTTTGTTTGCCAGGGAAACGGGAAAAGAAAAGTCAAATGCTGATGAGGACAAAGGCTAATAAGGGAAACCTTTTCGGTAATCGAATACACAAAGAAGCGAAGGAGGCAGAACAAGGAAGACGAAAGATAAGTCTGTCACCCTCGGGATGAAATTCGAAACCTGTAAAGGAAAAGATCTCAAATGCATTCTCATAAATCTTAAGAAGTGCATCCCATTAGATGCCAATCTATCTATTTTCTTTGTTCACACATATCTTAATACATAAAAGTAGAAGAAAAATCCAACGAAACATCAACTAATTACGCTCTTTTTTTTTCGTTTCCTTTCAGGTAACTTCCAAAGTCCAGAATCTCCACCAGAATCATGCACAACTTCATGATGACGGCCAGGGCGAAGATGGTCAGCACCAAAGTCCTGCTGGGACGCTCGAACTCCCCATCGCAGTCCCTATTATTGGGTGCCATTTTTCGGGTTTTTTTTTAAATGCTTTAGGGCTTTGATTTCGATCTGGGTTTTCGGTTTTTGATTTTCAATTTTCGATTTTTCTTTGTTTGTGAGTTTGTAGGCAATGCCAGAGAGAGAGATTTTCACCACTCGACGTGTGAAATGCGTAGCCAAATACAGTGAAAGCCAGCCGGCAAACAAAAGACAGCCATTCGAATGCACATTTGCGGCTGTGGCTGCAGCTGCTGGCCGAAATGGAAATTTTCACACATCCTCCCAGAGGCAGACCAAAGGCCCGCCGCCGTCGACCTTCCATCGCTCATTATGGCCCCGGCAAATTATGCCCACAAGCCCAGCAGAGCTTCTGTTTGGACATTGGCCAACATTGGAAAAGGTTGAACGAGGTAAAAAATCTGTGGCATGGCATGGCGTGGCGTGGCGGCTCCAGAGATGTTTAAACAGTAGTTTCTGTTGGTTTTTCTCGCTCAGAGTCCACCTGAGTCTGAGTCGAGCTGCTAAGCTGCTGCCCAACTCCAGCTTAGCCTTGGTGCTTGCTTAGTCTTTTTCGTGTTGATGTTAAGTGTTTTTCTTTCGGTTCGGTTTCTAGGTAGTGTGTGTGTCGTCGTGTCGTGTTGCCTCAATTTGTGTTTGGCTAATGAAAATACCTCCGAGAAACAGACTGACCCGCTGTCTGTAAGCGATTTACGATATTCGTAGGCATTTTCACTCGCGAACATTCCACAGCAAATGACTTCATTGTGCTGAGAGCTCGCTGCTGGCTGCTGACTGCTGGCTGAGCTATAAATTCGCAACCGCAAGACAATGGGCGCCCAGAGCTGAGATCTCCGGAATCGGGGGCAGTCCCTCCTCCTCCCCCCATTCACTGATGATGATGATGATGCGTTCGTAATGGAATTCAATGCATTTAATGGAAATTCTCGCATTTACATAATCGATGCAGGGCAGCAGCCACTGTGCTCGAGCGAGAAAAAAATGTAAGCTCGCACGCAAATTAAGCAGCTAGGGCAAACTGGCAACTCTTGAGTCTACAACAATCTCCCAGTACGAGTCCAGTCCCAGTCCCAGTCCGAGTGCAGTCCCTGACCATGCCAACTCAATTTGCCTGAACACCAGCCCAGCTTCCCTTGGTAAATTTACATTTTGCGGGGCGGGAGACTGAGACTGAGCTTCAACGCTTGTTTTGGTTGTTTATGCGCTTAGATTGTCTGTGTGTGCAGGTCTTGATTTAAGATACTTGCTTAATGTGTAATTTAGTGCATTTAGATAAGTTCCATAGTGAATTTTTGATGTGTGTGGCTGCTGCTGCTCTCTCGCAAAGGGAATTTAATGCATTGTCTTGCATTTCTGCATTTTGCGTTCTGTGTCGATGCAGCTCCTGCTGGAGCTGGAGCTGGTGCCGGAGCTGCTGCTGCTGCTGCTGCTGGTGCTGATAATGCTTTTGTTTATTTAACGGCGCTAAGTGCATTGGTTGCATTTGCATAAATCGTTCGGTGGTTGCACGCTGGAGAGCCATCGTGAGAGGAGTGGCCCCTGGCCTGGTATGGGTGAGCCGAGTGCAAGCCGACGCATTAAACAATTTGTGGCATTTAACAGACGTAATAATATTGAAAAAAGGGCTCACAGTTAACCCATTGAGGGACATTTTTAATATATAATAAAATAGCTTAGCTTTCAGTTTATTTTTAATTATTTTTTAAGCATTTTAAAATAGTTTCTCCCCTTCAAAAAGTTGTTTTTTTAATGCAAAAGTATTTTTTTAGGCTTTATATCACTCCTAATTGGTATATTATTTATTTTTCTCAATGATAAAAATTCCCTACTATTTTTCGCCATGGGTTAATGGCCAGCTATCGATGGCCTGGTCCATGCAACAAGGGTATCAATGTTTTTGTGCGCTCGCCACGCTCGCTGCCGCTGTGTGCGTTAATCACAAAAGCCAATATGCAGCTGAAAGCCGTTTGTTAATGCGTTATGCATTGCCACACTCCACACAGGCCCCAGTCTCTGTCCCTCTGGCTTTTTTCCTCCTCTTCACACCCATTGTGATGGCATTAAATCCCGCAGAAAATTCCTTTCTGGCTGGCCAGGCTGTGATAAATTACACAACACACACAGCACCGCACAGAGACTCGCATTTAATAAATAAAAATTCCATTATGGACACTCAATGCCAGCCTCAAGCTCAATCAAATAACAAAAAGATACTTGGGCTGGCTGTGGCTTTTCAGTGTGTTTGTGTGTAATAAATGACGTTGCACCTCCTGCCGCCCGGTGGGGACTCCAAAACTCCGCTTACGAGCCAGGGACAAGCTTGTCAGTTGCCGAAACATGTACTGACTTTTTTTAAAGGGAATACTGAGCTGGCGCCACTTCCAACGCCCACAATGTCCAAGCTTGTTGTTGCATCATCGTAAAACCGGCATGCAACAATTGTGTGTGCCTCTGAAACGGGGCAAAAAAAAAAGAAATCCTGTTTTTGTTAGCCTGCTGGTGCTGCTGCTGTTGCTGTTGCTGCCGCAACATGCTGTAATTAACCCGTTTGTCATGCAAATAAATCAAAAGTAACACCGCTCTTAAACCCCATCCCCCCTGGGAAGGGAAATGGGGCCGGGCAAATGTGTGTTAAATGCGATTCCAACTGCATTTTGAGTGCATTTTCCTTGTTTAACCCGAGAGCCATGAGCATTCCCAGGCCCAAACTCATTTGCAACCACTTGATCATGGAATGCGGGATTTTCATTTGAAAGATTCAGATTTTTACGCCGACAGCGATCAAAATTTCGTGGTTGGCAGGCAACCAAAAATGTTCACGCCACCCCAGAGCAGCCAGGAAAGAGGCAAAAATTAATTGCAACCGAATGCGTTAAATGCCTCTCGAGGAGGGAGACGTGCCGGGATCCCTTGTCCGACGATCGACTGCAATTTAATGCCTCAATTTTCACCAACGATTTCTGCGGCTGCCGAAATGCTACGTGCGTTCCCAAAAATAGCCCAACGTTTTCCTTTACTTTGTATTTGGATTATTTTGCTTGTTTTCCCTGCCTGTATTTATCTTCTGTTTCTGTTTCGTATTTTTGGGCTTCCTTCGTGCTCTTTTTTTGGTTGCCTGAAGACAAGTTCCGCGTGCGCCAATTTTGGCCTAAATGGCAATGAACTTGAACGTCATCGTCGTCGTCGTCGTCGTCGCGTGGAAGTTTCTTGGCGCCCTGCGATTTGATTTTCGGTTTTCGTTTCGTTTTCGTGCCGGTTCCTTCGGTTTTATTTCTTCTTGTGTTTATCTTTGTCGTTTAGCGTTCAGTTTTTGGTCACGCGATGCCGTCAGGCGTAACAATTAGCCCAAAAATAACAAAAAGAAATATGTTATTAAAGGTAAGAGTGAGTGACAGGGAGAAGGGCTGAGTTTGCTGACTGACTGATAGATGGACAATAAATTTACATTAATTTGGGCTTGAAATGGGTCAAAATTGGAGGCAATCAAGGCATGTGAGGCTTTGTTTTGGGTTTATTATTTTAAGGCTAAAATAAGTGCCTTAAAAGCTATAGTTTATGGAATTTGAGTAGCGTCTTTAAACAGTTTGGTAATCGGAACTTAAAGAAATATTTTTATATTTAAAGAAACCCTTTTACTTACACTTCCTGTCTCAGCATCTCTTGAGCTTTATGAAACACAAGTTTTCCTTTTATTAGCTGACAGGACTCTCTCTGGCATGTTTCTCTTATGCTCCTGATACATCCACACCAATTTTCACTGTATCCACACACTCAGAAAACTTTCACGTAACGCACAGTTCTCACCTAATAAAAGTGACGAAGACATTTTCTTCGTGCTGACAGGCAGCCACCAAAAAAAGTTGGAAAAAAGTAAAGAAAGCTGAGAAAGAGGTGATGTATGAAGATGGGCGACGGGAAGTATGCTGGAATTGGGGGCGTGACAGCATGAAGTGTAGCGTAATAAAATGCACACAATTTACGCAATTTACGTAAAGCTAAAAAACATAACAGGCAAACAAGGACCATAAAGGGCGATGGCGGGGAATAAGTAATGGCGGGCAGGGAAGTCGCAGCAAAGGCACTTAGCGCAACTCACACACACTCGCTCGCTGGCTCTCCTAGTGATGATGGCGGCACTAAATACAGTTGTTGTTGTTGCTGCTCGTGTCCTGATGTCCTGGCTGTTGCTGCTGCTGCTGTGCGTCGCTCGCTCAATTCCTTTGCCACAGCTCCTTGTTGTTCAAACAGTTTTCGACGCGTTTTTCGCATTTTAACAGCCGCCATTTTGCTGGCGTTTGTGTTTTTTATTTTTTTTATTTTTCGTTGTATATTTTTCTATGGTTTTTTTTTTTTTGTTAGCTACTGTTGTTGCATTTGCCGGCTTTACGCTGTCATTGTCATGGTTGTTGTTGTTGCCGCTTTTGCCGCTGAAATGTTGCTCTATTTGCCCGGGTTTTGTTTCGTTTCATTTTGGGTGTCGGGTGCCTCTGAGTGTGTGTGCGCTGTTTCTTTTTTTTATTCCTGTATTTCTTTTGGTTCTTTTTTGTACATTTTCTTTTAGCCAGCATGTTTCGAAATTCAATTTTCGTCAAGTTGGCAACAGGCACATGAAGACAGCCAGTTGATGAGGGTGGGAGCCAGGAGTAGCTGCTGCTGCTGCTGGTGCTGCCTCCCCCACTTGTGACAAGAGCAACATTTGTCTATGTCGAGCTGCGACGACATGCAATAACTTTAACTGATTTTTCGCACACACACACGCTCAGGAGGACCAAGTCTGCAGAGTATTTATAATTCTATTTATGTTTCAATATAGGGAGTCCTGGTTGCTTGCCTGGAAAACTGGCCACACACACTCGCTGGCTGGCGCAGCCACTCAAAAAAGTTCACCCGTCAGGCTTAATGATAAAGTGAAAGTTTTTTCAGCCTTGGCTGGGCTCGCTCTCCTCTCCTCTTGCTTTTCTTGCCATCTTGCTGCACATTGGCTTTGCATGCGACACGGGCGAAGGAAGGACCAAAGCAGCAGAGGCTTCCAAGGCCTCAGCTTTTGGACTGCCGGATGGCCTGGCATGAAATCAAGTTGACTTTTCATTAACAGCTCAACAATGCCTGGGAACTGGGGACTTGCAACTGCCAACTGCTGGGGTTTTCGGTTTGCTTTGGCTTGGCTTGGCAAGCCAAGTTAAGTTGTTTTTACTGCCTGTCATAGCGGTACTTAAAAAGCACATACTCACACTCGCACACACATGCGGGCGCTCGAAGCTCCAACCAAAGTTGTCCCGCATTAAGCCCTCGCCTGCCTCTGCAACAACAGCAATTAATGCGATTTGTTCAACGTTTTCCATGTTAACTACTTGAAAGAAAACACAATTTTCGTAGCCTCAAAAAATGCCACAAACTGTGGCAAGGCGGGCAGGTGGAGGGAGTAATTCAGTCCCCCTTGGGGGAAGAGGCCCAAAAACATTTATTATTATAATAATAAATTGCTGCAAATGATGATTGACATTGAATACGTGTATGTGCCACAGAGTGTGGCTGCTGTGCGCTGCCGATGTTCATCAGCAATAAAAATGGCAGAAAATTGCGCATACGCAACGTTGCACGTTAACACAGTGGCGATTAAAAGGCGCTCAGCCCGGTTTTACGACCCTCACCCACACACAGCCGAGATGATCTGAAGCTGCTTCATAAAAATCCCCATTTGACGTGACAGGGAGAAGTAGACTCCTCCGTTTCCTTGGGCCACTTGATTAAATGAATATTCCGCTGCGGTGGCTGCGTGACTTCCTTCTTTAGGGCAGCCACCCATTACCTAATGCGGCTCGGCTGCGTCAATTTTTGGTTGCATTTCAAATGAGTTTGGCTTCTCAGGAAACGCAGAAAATAAGAAATTCCCATAAATGTTTGAGAGACTTTGGCTGCCCTTTAATATTTAATGCCGAAAGTATGCATTTCGTATCGGGGGCTGGCTTATTTTTGTCGTCGTCAAGCACTTTCGCTTTTAATTAATTGATATTAGCCCGGACAGCTAGCCAGCTAGCTATGTTTACTCCGATAGTGAGGCAAACAAAGTTTGCACGGGCTCTCGCATGATAAGATATTGTTTAGAAACTTTGGCTAGCGATAAGAGCTTGGATTCAATTAAGGTAAGTTGGTCAATGCCTTGGCAGGCTTGTGCTTGTGGCACAAACTGTGCCACATGGAAAATGGAGCGAACTCCCTAAGCACTTTTTTACTTCCACATCCACTTGGCGCATCTCGGGGATTTAGTGGGCGGCAGGCGGCAGGCAGCCGGCGGGATTGCCCCGCTTTGTTGTCAGCGACGTCAAGTTGCCGCTGCGCCGGCATCGTGACAGGTGCCAGGCTGCACTGTGTGGCTGCTGTTGTGCAGCACAGTGTAGTGCCTGGCTGTGTGTTGTGCTGTGTAAGCCACGCCCCAAATATGTCGCCGAGCATTAGGCCGCGAGGATGCCACTTAAAGGGACTCGCTTGGCTCCAGCTTCCTGGGATATTTCCACTCCACTGTAGTTTGCTTTTCCTTTTATAGTAGTTTTCCCTCGCACTTTTCCCGATGCGTGTCCATGTGGCAGTTTGTCAGTTTGTCACTGGCTCAGTCTGCTCACTCACTTGATTTCTATTACACTTGACAATTTCGTTGGCTCTCCGTTCTGGCTGATGCTGTTGCTGTTGCTGTCTTTGCCTTTTCACGCTGACATGATTTTGACACATAAATGACAAAGTGTTTAATATCTGCTGGAATTATGTCACTTGCCGAGCGCATTTCGAGCATTTCTCCCCGCTCTTGCCAAGCCAAATTGATTACATTTTAATTTGCGACGAAGTGAAAGCGACGGCAGCTGGGAAAAATGCCTGGGAAATTAGGCGAAAAGTGCATGCTTCGCTTGTCTCTCTAAAAGTGTCGCGCATTACGTTCAATTTGGTTTTGAAGGTAAGAAAAGCGAACTTCCCACACAGAGACACGTATAGAGGCAACCCAGTTATAATTTATTTATTTATTTTTGGGTTTTAGTTCCTCAGTACACAGCTAGAAAATAAGTTATTAAGGGAACAGAAAAATATAAATAAAATACTATGAGTTACAGAAAATGTAAACAAGATTTTTAAACCTAAAAATACTATTTTGATAGTAGGAACTATTGTTTTTAATATATTTAAGACCCTCTTTAAGGTGTCATATTTTCCTCTCTCTGTTTAATTTTTGCTTGTATTTTTTGGCTCCGGTTCCCCATCATCATCATCATCGTTGCTGTTTATGTGCCGTCATTATCGCCAGATTAACTGCCTCTCCGCTGGCTTGTCTGTGTGTCGCGTTTTCTGCCTGCTTGTCGTTGCCCCATTCGAAGGTGCCCTGCAACCCATTCCCATTCCCATTCCCATCCCTATCCCTGCCTCCCTGCAACGGGGTCCTGTCCTTTTGGCAGTTCTCGCGTTGGCGTCGTGCATCGCTGTCTCTGCTGCATCCTGCACATCCTGCCCACGCGTGCCGCACATGCAACATCACAGCATCGCAGCAGAGCTCAGCACTCGGATTCGTACTTGCAACGCATCGCATCGGAGCTTCCCTTTTGTTGCCGGTTTGCCGGCTTGCCTGTCGCCCCGTCGAAATTATGCTGCAGTTAAAATTTAAAGTTGAGTGGCGCAAATGACATTTAATTGAATTAAAAATAGCACCAGAGCCATGTGTCCCCTTGCCAGCTCGTCGTATATGGAGCGATTGTTGGTGCCTTTCGCGTATGCATGAGGGGCATGCCCATTTTGGGCAAGCACTTTTCCACTAAAAGCTGAATGGAATGCAGAAAATTGAGCAATTTATTGGCCAGTGATCGATAATAATGGCAACGGGATAAATTTGGTTAGTTTTTCATAAACTAAAGCGATAAAAGCCAGTTACCATTATGTTTTAGGTTTCTAAGCAAATGATAAACCGTGTCATCAAATGTGTAAATTCCCAGAAAGATAATTCAAAGTACATAGAAAATTACACATTAAATATCCAAGAATCGCCTGGATAACACTTATCAGATGAATCAGTTTTACTATATCAAAATATGACTCAAGTTCAGCAACAAGTCTAGTTTTCTTTCGGCAATAACCTGATATTTATTTCCGCTCCCAGGCTTGAGCTTTAATTCTCAAAGAACTGAACCCGAAAGCAATTAAAATAACAAAAGGTCTCCGAATAAAATATGCCAGCCTCAAATGCATATTTAAATATCGTTATTTGCCTTTTTAATTGCACATTTTCCTTGGTCCCTCCGGTGACTACAATTAAAAATCGATAACAATTACTGTGCACACATATACGAAACACAAAATGTTTGCTTTTCAATAGCAAAATTTTATGACACTGAATATATATATGGTGGAGGCTATCGGGCTCTCTCTATCTGCGCCTGCACTTGACACATTCGAGCAGAAACCCCTCACGAACCACAGTCCCTAGTCGAGGGCGATAATGAATTTGACGTCAATCTTTATTTGGCGGCGAGTGTCATTTAAGATATCAACGCAATGTGTGTGGGTGTGCTGGTGTGTGGCAGGCTGGGACTGAGGCAGGGTGCTGCTGCTGTCAGCAGCGGAAATAGCTCAAATCGGAACACAAAAGGAGCTGCAGAAACAAAAGCGGAATTACTGATTGGCAAAAGCCAAATGCCGGCAATGGCAATGAAATGTGAAAAGGCCGAAAGAGCAACGGAGGAGCCACATCAACGATTCCCGTACAAGTTTAATTTAATGGCGGGAGATCTGCTCGGCAGAGATCAGAGCGGGGGGCAAAAAGTGCAGAGGTGTCGGGAACATCGATGTGGGCGTTGTTGTAGTTGCCAGCCCGGGGGTTTTGTCCGTGGCAACATGCAACAACAGCAGCGGCAACACCAGCAACATCGGCAGAGGAGACAGCCAGACAGCCAGACAGACGGCTGTTAGACATGCTGTATAAATAAATAATTGTGCATTGATGAGCAAGAGCGAATCGTCCGCAAATGGACAAAGCAGATACGGATACGCCGAGAGGGGAGAGATTTCAATTCAGATACAGATACAGATACAGGCAGAGCCACAGCTACTACGGATACATGTGCAGATTGCCTGTTGAGCCAGAGACACGCACTTCCGCATTACACAGGCCACGGCAAATGAATCTGCCATTTCAGATGTCAATTTGTGTAAAATACAAGTCACCATCAGATTCTGTATCTCTCAGTACAAATCTCCCTATCCGTCTCCGTCTGGCTCTGCCTCTGTATCTGTATCTGCAGCCGAGAGCTTCAATTTCCATAGAGGCTATGCTCGGGGCTATCAAGGTCACTCGATGGCAATTGCATCTGACTTCGGGGAGCTGAGCACTGGCCCTGAGGTCAACGATCTCCGCCAGCAGCCGCTCGAATCGACAAAGTGCTCATTTGACGCCCTCAAAGCAGCTTAATGATGCCCAATATGGTCCGGCCAGAGCCCGGCCTGGCCTGGCCTGGCCTGGCCGCCTTCCTGCGCTCCATAAATATGGGAAAACTATTCGCGACTCGACTCGGGGCGGCACTGTCGTCGCTTTGGCCAGTTTTGGCCCGCGCTTTGCCTGGCCACTTGGAACTTATGACATGCTGGTCTGGTCAATACACAGAACGAAATTCAAAGTAATTCAAGGCCTTTATGATATTATATACTTACCAACTGTATATATAATGGCAACTTTTTTATAAAAAAATTTCCTACTTCTATATATATTTTAATATCAACTTTTAACTTCATAAATTTATTTCTGGTGTAGCTCCTCTTCACTTTTCGGAAATCCCTGGCTGTTTTGCATTCGACAGTTGCAGTACTCCAGTCCCCCATTATCCCAGCTCTTGCAGCACGTGTGGCGGAAAGTCGCCGGCTGACCATCCGCCCTGGTTCTGCCGGCTTGCCTGGTTCTACCAACTCCATTTCTGGCTATCTGCCGTCTTTGCTGCTTTTTATGGCTGTCAGCCCGGGCCTTTGCACAGGCAGGGCAACTGATTTGCTTTGGGATTACGATTTTGTCTATCACCTAATGGGGTCGTTTCGCTTGGCATTGGACAAAGAGTCCTCCGTCGTCGTCGTCGTCGTCTGGCGGTGTCTTCTTTAAGTAGATGTTAACTCAGGTCAACTCTGGCCCATGGCTTTGCTTATGGAATGTGGATTTTAGATTTTTCCCCAAGCATCTCTCTGTATGCTGTGTGTGTGTCTTTGTCTTGGCGGGATTATTGTTGACAGGAGTTGATAATTAAACGGAAATTGCAGCAGGAAATCGGGGCCAGAGATACACCATAATGATGGACAAGCTGGCTTAGGTCCCGGTCCGCATTCTCAGTATCCTCCTTTGGTAATCCATTTTATATTGCATGTCTCGGAAACCACATTATGCCCCCCCCACAGACCCTCTTACACTTGGCTCTCGTTCTCCTTGCGAGACGCACATCAATAAAGGCAACATTGTTTGCCTGTCACATGCTCATCTGGCTCTTCTCGTGGTTTCCTGGTCTGTGTGCACTTTTCTTTTAGAAGGGTATATTAACTAATCAGGGGAGAAAAGGGGGACTAAAGCGGATAATATTGATTATGTAGATTTTTAGCTTAAATGGAAAATAGCAGGGAACTGGAGACTTTGTTATTGATACTTGCAGAAATATTTATACCTACAAAAAGTTTAAGCTTGTAAATAATATAATAAATAAAGTATTACTTTTTCAATTATGTAAAGTCAAGTTACAACAATTTCCTTTCTTAGTAAATTCCTCACCAAAAGCACATAACATATTCGCCTTTCTCGTGTTACACTCTCAGCCCTCTTAATATCGTTTATCGTTTTTTTCTTTCAATTTTCTCCTCTCCCTGCCCCCCGCACACTCGCACACACTAGCAGCCATAAGCTCGAAATGACATTTTAACTGGTGCGTATAAACTTGAGCATTTTATGCATATTATCCTTTATTGTATGCGGCCCTGGGCCAGACGCAAACCGAGAGCTCCGCCGGCGGCCTAATGCGCATTCCCCCTCGACCCGAGGAAGGAGAGCTCTTCGCCTGATAAGAAGGGGCTAGAGGGATGAGAGACATCTGGGACAACGACACGCCTTGGCAGCGCTTTAACAAAGTCAAAAATCGTATTTATTATATTGCATTGACAACTCATGTGTCATGTGTGCGGAGGAGTACGAGAGGGGATAAGGAGTGTCTGTATATATATCATGGGCGGGCAGATCGGGCTTACTGTCTCAGCCGCAAACCTCATCCCCAGACCTCTGATTCAGGTTCTGTTTGTGTCTCCGGATAACTTTAAGTTTATGCTCCGAGTACGGAGGCTGAGCCCTGCGTAGGTGGGATTCCCCCTTTTTCGGTCGCTCGTTCCGGAGGGGAAAAAAGTTTGCCGCCAATGCCGCTCTCTGGATGGATGCTGGGGTTTATCACTCTTCGATGTTCGTTGCTGCTGCTGCTGCCGCTGTCGCTCATTTGTTATGCGACAGTGATAAATGTCATGCAAAAGTTTCGGCAGCTGTCAAAAGGCATGTTTTTGGTCTTTTTCATTTTCCTGCTCAGCTCGGCCTGCCTGAGCCTGGCATCCTGGCTCCTTTCCTTTTCGGCCCTGTCTTTTGTCTTTTGCCCTCTTGGTCTCGTTCTCTCTCTTTTGCCGCTCGCATTTTTCTTTTGAATCGCTTTTGCCTGTTGACAGAGCTACAAAAGGGCCATGCGAGGGTTGATTAAGCTTTTCCACATGTCGCAGCAGGAGTGGGTGCGATTGGGGACAGCACTTGGCGAAAGAAATCTGTAAGAAGAGGTTTGGAGTGGAAAATGTAAAGGGAAGTGTTGTAGTATTTTTTTTAAATGAAGAGAAAAGGTTTAAAGGGCTTAAAATATTTTTAAAAATTATTTAAGGTCTCTAAATAAATTTGTAACATGCAGAAATATTTAATCCCTATTCTTTTCAATTCGTTTAATATTAATTAAAAATTTTATGGAAGTCGAAACAAAGTTATGCCTCTTCTTTGACTTCCAATTTAATTGACTCCAAATTATAGGCCTATATTCCAAGTTTTTTGTTAAAGTGCCTCAAAGAGATTGAGCTGCGTGGGATTAGAGCTTAATCCTTTGAGTTTCCACATAAGTTATGGCTTCCAAGTGCGCGACAAACGCAATTTCGGGAGTCGCTCGGAAATTAGCTCTTGGCCCCGCCAACTGCAACTTCCCCCACTCGCGCTCGCTGCCTTCCTCTAATTTTACGCATATTAGTTTCGAGCTCAGAGAGGTCCCCGCTCTCTGAAAGAAGAAAAATTCAGTTCCTTTAAGGATTACGAGCAGTTCCTTTGAAAAATTAGCACCATTTGCATAGCCGCCGTCGCCGCCCCCTGTCAACCGTCAGCCGGCATCCCAGTGGATGTTCAGTGATTTTGATGATGATTTTTCTTTTGGAATTTCCTTTTTTTTTGTCTACTGCTCAGCGTTTTTCCTCTTACGCCCCATGTGTGGGCTTCATTTTGTTCTTTTCTCCCTTTTTCTTGTATTTTTGGTTCGAGGGAGAGGAGAACTTGATTTTCCTCAATTTATCGAGTGTGTGCGTGCGGGTGTATGAGTGAATTATATGAATAAAAATTTATTCAGCCATAAAGGCGCGAAAATGTTTCACCGATTTCGAGGGGAATACTTGTCTTTATGACTGCTCGCTGCTCCATAACAGTTATTCCGGGCAACGATGTGATTTATTTGTGTTCTTTATGTTCCAATATTGTTGCTGATGTCTCATCCCCATGCCCCTTGCCCCATGCCCAATGCCATTTCTTTGAATTGATTATTCGCTTGTACTCGACTCGAGTCTCTTTTTGGGCATAAAAATTCAATTTGCCAGAGTTCCGATTTAAAGTGCTTTCGGTGGAGGCATATCTCTTGGCAGATCTCGCATTTCGAATCGAAACTGTTGCAGAACTACGCTCGAACGGCGGCCACGTTTTCCCACTTGACCAGAATTATGTAAAGAGCCATTTAAAAAGGGTTTCTGCGCAGGGCCATAAGCGTATTTCACAGAACTTTATTGTTATGCTGATGAGTCTTGGCCCCGAAACGAGTTTGTCTAGAGTTTTGCTTAATTCCGGAGCCAAGATGCCAAGATGCCTAGATGCCAGGCAGATGTTGCCCCAAACCCGAGCTCGAACCCCAGCTAGCTCAGCTTCTCAGACTTTCCCGGACTCGGGTTGGGTTACTTTCTTAATTAATTCGGTGTGTTGGCCGGGGGCTTTGTCTCCTGCTGAGCATCACTTCAATTAAGCCACTTCACTCTGCGAGGCGTTGCACGTTGCACGTGTTCAGTGTGTGCAGCAGGCAGCATGCAACATGCAGCATCTCTGGCAAACCTTCAACCCACACAGACTCGCTTTTTGCCCTTTTTGCGCCGGCCTCTACAAGTGTCAGGGGCTGATTATGATGAAGCATCTTGTCGTAAATAAACACGACAGAGCCCTGCCTCAACCCCCCTTTTGTTGATTAACCCCTTTTGTAATCCACCTTTGGTATCCTGCCGCTTCCTGCCGCCTCCTTTTTGGCGGTTCGTGCGGCCTTCGCATGTGGCTTTTCGCCGGCTTTGAGCCAACTTGGCCCAGCACTTGTGGTTTTTAATTATTTCAAGTTTTCTGTTGCCAGCCTGCTCCGCTCCGGCCGCTTGCCTGTCAACTGTACTCGTTCAGATTCATTTAATTAAGTTATGAGCTCAGCTCGGCTGTGCCTTCAATTTGTTTCTATAAAAACAAATTTTTTGTTATTTTTTTGTGTGTGTTTTTTGTTTTTTGGCAAACGCACTCTCCGTTTATGGCTCTCGGTGTCAGTCGGTCAGCGGACCGGACAGCTTCCAGTCGAGTCGAGCTGAGCTGGCCCATTCATTATCTCATTTCCGCCTGAATAAGCAAAAACTTTGTACTACGGATACTAAATATAAACACACTCGAAACACAAGCTCTCTCGCACACCCCCCGCACACACACACAGACAGTTGAAAATTTAATAATAATGAAAATTGCAAGCGACAGTGAGAAATTCAATTAGCTTGAGCTCTGCCAGAAAAAGCGAGGGGAGAAGGAGGAGTTGCGTTGCGGCGTGTATGTGTGTCGCGTCATGGCATAATTTAATTTGTACGCTTGCTCATCCATTCAAGTTGGCAAGCATTCATTCAGCCATTCATTGCGCTCATTGTATCAAACGTATAAAAATACACGACGATACAACGACGACGATACACAAACCAATTGGTACACAAACATGTACGATATATAAATATATACTGGATACCCACAGCCACAGCTACCCGGCTACCCGGCTACCCACTCGTGTTTATGGCAACAAGAAACTCATTCGCTGGAGGAGCTTCGTTTTGTGCGGCTTTAAATTGGAAACCGGCTGGGAAAATAAACACTTTTACCTGTTGCCAAGTCCTGAAAATGGAAAGTCCCCAAAGAACAAACACAAATATCAACTACAGAAAACTTTCTTTGATCATCATTGACAATAAAGGGAATTAAAGGGAAAATTCTCCTATGAAATTCTAGGACAGTTGAAAACCACTAAGCTTTCTCAGCCAAATGAACTCAGTGTCCAGTCCAGTAGCCTGAGAAACCAATAGCAATTTATTAATAATGCCAGCTAGCCAGGCAGCCAAGTCCGAGCCGAAGACCGAGTCCGAGTTCGAGTAATTATACTCAAGTGGAATTAAAGAAATTGCCAGCAATTATTATTTGTCATTAGTGGGATGCGATGAAGCTGCACGATTTTCAATTCGACCGGGAACGAGGGCAGCTACCACTACTAGTACTACTCAAATGGATGGCCCTTCGGCGCGAGCATCAAAAAATGCACGAGAAACAATTAATTTGTAGGAATTAATGAAGGAGCGAAGCCGCAGAGGGATAAACCAGAGCACGAATCCCATTGGCCAGGGAGCAGGGAGCAGGAACAGACATTGCATTCACGGCAGCAGCAACATTGCCAGCAATGTTGATTGCAGCCGGCGATTATTAACATTGGAGCACTGGGGGCTTGCCCCATCAATATGCAAGAGACCCACTGCGTGCCACAACAGCAACAACTGCAACAACAACAACAACTACAAATTGACACTTGAGTGAAGACGATGGACCGATGACGATGGCGAGCCGGGGAGACGGCATCAAATCGATTTGCGCAACAACAAAACATGGCGCGATAAGCGCGGCAATGAGACAAGAACGTAACTTGATGATGCCGAGCAGCAACATCAAGGGGCAACAACAAGCAGCCAGCAAGCAGCCAGCAACCAGCAACCAGAATGAGTCTGGCAACCGCAATGTTGCTGTTGCTGTTGCACAGTTGCCTTGCCTTGCGTGGCAATGTTGTTGCCGGCTTGGTGGCTGCAACAACAATTGCCGGCTACTGGCAACCGATTTGTCGTTCGCCTTTGATAATGCTTGCCTCTTGATAATGTTGTTGCTGCAACTGCTGCTTTGCTTGCTGCGGCACTGGAAGAAATTAAGCTAAAAAATCAAGCTTAAAATCGAGTTTATAAAAGGGCTTTAGTTTTTTTTCAGAAAATAAGACAAAGAATGTTCTTAAATACAGGATAAATACAGTAAATAATATTATATCATCAGCCTTTAATTAAAAATTTAAATAAATTAAGCAGCTTATATACATTTCGCTTACTGTCTTCTGTTCTTGTTGCTGCTACTGCTGCTGTGGGCGCAACTGTACTGTGAAATGCGCTTATGCAATGAAGAGAGACAGCACCGAAGTCACCTTTCCCTCTCCCTGCTGCTGCTGGGCTGCCAGTGAAAATTCTCTGTGCAAATCGAATTACCAAGTTATAACATCCACTTGGCCAAAAGGGTAGAACAAAAGCTCTGCAAAGGAAGCAGGCAGCAGAGTGTGGGCCGGGGATGCAATGGCTATCCGATTGCCAACCGAGTGCCGAGTGCCCCCTCTGTACTTCCACGCCCCCCCTGTTGCTGTGTTAACCCTCCTGTCAACAGTTGTGTTTTTGCTGCTTTTTATGGCTGCTCCAGTTAACCAGAGTCCACAGCCGTCTCCTTCCTCACTCTCTCGCTCGCCGAGTGCTATTAAATTTCGCCTTTACTGGGATGTCGAACGCTGTCAGCAGAGCACTTGCCTTCACCCACCAACCTCGGCATCGAACACGGAACCCCGAGACCGAGACTCGTCGTTATGCGTTATAGGATTTGACAGTTGCTTAATTTTTCTATTTCATTGCATTCTCTCGCATATTTCCGCATTTGCAATTGGCCCTTTGGGTGGGCGGACTGCTTCCTCCTCTTCTTGGGTGGGGGAATACTGCTACTCATTGGGAGTATCGTAATCATCCGCTTGGCCACGTGTTGACTGTCTGTCTGGAGCCGAAAAACACAGCACACT
Organism: Drosophila auraria; assembly: GCA_008042615.1. Taxonomy (NCBI): domain Eukaryota; kingdom Metazoa; phylum Arthropoda; class Insecta; order Diptera; family Drosophilidae; genus Drosophila; species Drosophila auraria. The sequence goes on along the minus strand of VNJW01007716.1, from coordinate 9,301 downwards.
TAAGGATACATAGATTTATGCAGAGAGAAAATCTGGGATTAAAATAAATAGGATTTATGCAGAGGATTTATTTTAAAACCAAAATTATTATATATAAAAATTTATAACGTGCTTAGAAAACCTCAAAAAGTATGCAATGCTTTTTAGGAACTTATTATTATTATATTTGCATGATGGGGGCACTTGTTTTCAAGCTAAAAATGATTATGTCCAAGTTCAAAATATTTTTAAAATAAAATAAAATAAGAAAACTAACCAATTTAAATTATTTCATGTTCTGTAATATTTTTTTTGTGTGTTTAGATACAAATACATAGATCCAGATACAGGCTGGCGGCTGGTCTGCAGCTGGCTGGATTGGTTTTCACTAAAGAGTTTGCCTTGGCTATTTGCTTAGAAAGTGCTGCAGCTCCTTTTGGCCGCAAAACTGCAAACTGCAAATTGCATTTGCCGCGCACATTTAGCTGTCAATGCCAGAAGCCTGAGTGAAGCTATTAGTTTTTCCACTACTGCTGCTGCTGCGCTTTGCTTTTTCCATTTTCCATTTTCATCTCTCCAGTGCCCTTTTTGCCACGGCCATCTCTGCCCAGCTGCGGCGGCGGGGCTGCTGCAATTTGTTTGAACTGCACTCGCAGTTGTTTGGGCGTTTGGCCAGGCTGCCAGGGTGTTCGGGTGTTGTTTGCCCTGCTGCATCAGCATCATTATCAGCCGAAGATGCCGGCAACACCGCAGATACGAGCAATGCAGTTCATCAATATGTCGCACCGCCCAATTTCCACCCGCAAGGAGAAGGAGGCTCCTCCAGCTTCTCCTTTTGCGTACCTCCCCTGGGTACATAATCAACAGCTATTGCCGGGGTCTAAGATCTTGGTGTTTGCTCTGCCAAAGCCAAATGTACTTGGAGAAATTCGAGCCAGAAATTAAGCAATATTAAACTCGATCGACTTAAGCTTGACCTAGGAAGTTAATTTCAACTTAACGGAGCTTTTTCATCTACTTTATTTACATTCTGTAAAGTTTTGTAGGCAATAAACCATAAATCATTAAGTAAGTTGTATTATTTCCTCTAAAAGGCTTCATAAAAAGTTATCGTTACTTTATGCCTTTAAGCATTAATGCAAACAATTCTTTTACTTTAAAGGCATACTTGGCTTGCTTACAAAAGCTTCAGTTCAATAAAGTTTTTAAGGCTTTAACCTCGTTAAGTTGGCTTTTAAGACCTCCTCTTAAAAAATTCAGCTTCTCTTTTATGGTTAGCAAAATGACCATTTAAATTTCTGATATGTCTTCGAATGGCATTTGTTTTATGCAGTCGTAATAAGTTATTGGTTCCCCGCCAAGCTGAGCTCGGCTTTTAATTTCAAATTCAAACTACTTTCTAAACATTTTTCAAAGTGCATTTTGGCCTCCAAGGCGGCGGTTCTGCGCTGCCACGCAATGCAACTTGACTCAGCTCGGTTCAATTTAGTTCAGTCGGGTTTGGTTTTCAATACGTTTCATTTCGAATTAAGTTATTTCCAAGCTGAATGCAATTTGCTGTCCCTTTTCACTTTGGCACTTCGGCCAGCACTTAAGGCCAGGCCAGGCGAGGCCAGAACAGAACTTGGCCAGGAAAAGGGCTCAGCCCGAAACCGAAAGGTTGCTGCGTCATCATCAGCATCTATCTCTATATCTATATCCACTCGCATATATATCCGTGGCATCCGCAGTCACGACCCGAGCTTAATCATCAATGCCGGGTTGGTTTTTTTTTTGGGAGAATGAGTGCGCTGCACTTTTACCTTCCCGCATTCCATTTGCATTTGACAAGCGGGAAAGAGTTCTCTGGGATATGGGTGCAAGTAAAAAGCAGACAAAAGCTCACACCGTCGCCACTTTAAATAATGATTTGTTCCGGCAACTTTTAGCCAGCGTACTCATCCCCCTTTTTTCCATTTCTTGCTCTCGTTACAGGTAATTAGAGATGCCAGTCACCCGGCCAGACACTTGCAGCTTTGGCACGCCCCACCGGCACTTATTCCGGCAAAATGGCAGTGGGCGTGCCCCTAATTAACAAATTGTCTGCCATTAATCAGTGAGTAATAAAAAATAGTAAAAAAAAGGCGACTCGATCTGGCAATGCAAGGAATGCAGCTGGAAAATGTGCTAATTTGGCAGTCAACTCGGAAATCACACGAGTGGGAAAGCCAGGGAAAATTGATGGTCACGACTTGGATTTGGTTTTACAGCTTAAGTATCTCATTTTAACTTAAAGAAAAGTGTTTAAATGGAAAAGAATTTAAAGGAATTTAATGGGAATTAAAAAAATCTTTTAAAGTCACACAATTCACCTTTCCTGGCCCTTTGCATAATATTATAACTATTCTAAACATAACAACTCCTTCGTTTACATTGCTGTTGAGCGGCTCCCTTATCGCTTTATAAGCCCTATCTATGCGCTTAAGGCGCTTACAATTATCGCGCACACATGGAGGGCGGGCGAAAAATGCGATTAATTAAAAATAATAAGAGCCGGGAACAAAGAGTGGCAAAAGCGAAAGTTTAAGTACTTGAATCGGCCCTCGGGCCAAGATGCTTCACTATAAAAACGCATATATACGTAAATATATATATATATATATATAGAGCTTGGTCAGTTCGGGGAGCTGAGTGCTCTCCACTCCATTCAATTGAGTTCGAATTTGTTTCGTTCTTCTTTCTGCTGGCTCTGGTGCTGGTGCTGCGGCTTTGTTTGCTAATTTCCCGAGCAACTTTGTTGAGTGTTGGCCGGCGGCAGTTTCCCATCTCTGCAGCTGTCTTCTCGTGGGTTTTCCACCCTTCTTCTGTGCTCTTCGCACTTCGCTTTCCTCCCTAAAGTAGTAGCAGTTTTTCCTTTTTACTGTTGCCACTGCAAGTATTTTCTAATAAAAGTTGTCAATTAATTTACTGTGGCCAGCAGTAGCAATTTCTTTGCAAAACCATCTTGGGGAAGAGGAGGCGGAGTGTGGCATTGGCAAAATATTTATGAACCGATCATCCAGACGACGCTCCATTGTGCTGCTGGTTGGTGTCCTCCCCTACCTAGAGCCCCTGTTGCACGTTACGCTCGCTGAACAATGGGGAGCGAGTCGGGTTTTGAGGCTGGGGCAATGTTTTTAATCAAAAACCGCAGTCCATAACTCGGAGGCGCAGCAGAAGCAGCAGCAGCAGCAGTAGCAACTGCAACAGCAGCTGCAGCACAAAGAGTGCGCTTTAGAAAGATGGCAGAACGCAAATGGTGCTAAAACAATGCATAAAAAAAGGGAACCGCAAACCAACAGAAGGCAGCAACAGCCGTACACTTAAATCAAGGAATATGGAAAATAAATTCTGTTTAAAATATGAATCCCTAAAGAGCTCAGTGATTAAGTTTCTAAGGAACATTAATATTGCTTTTTTTGGTTTGAAGATGAAGAAAGGTGAATTATTCTAGCAGTTAGAGGTAATTACTTAAATTTCTCATCGAAGACTAGCCTAGATTATTTTATGTGATAATTTTTTATACATAAATGTCCTTACAGATCATATAACAAATTTATTTCTGAGAAAAATGTAACAGAGAATAAAGAAAACTACTTTATTTTTAAGGAAAATTTAACAAAGAACAAGGAAAACAATTTTAATATCAAGTAAAATCCCAATTTTCTCATTAAAACCATTGATGATTTAATATTCAAAGTTCCTTGTCAGACATAATCCACTTAAAACTATATTTTCCATTTCTCTTAATCAAAATTCTTAATCTTTCTTAATCCAAAATCTAAGAGTATTCTGCTTAAGCTGAAGCTTATTAAATTCAGAGACCACTTCTTGATATATTTCTCACCCATTCTTCTCAGTGAAAAATTGTAGATTGGGAAGAGTGCGCCCACTACCCCGTCTCCAAGCCCTCATTCCCGCACCGCTGCCTCCCCCTTGTTATGCTCCAAAGCACAGCGACAAAATGTGTGTGTGCGAGTGTGTGCGAGTGTCTGGTTAACATGGGAATCAATCTTTGAACAGAGCTATATTAAATTTCGAACATTTCCGCAATTTCACAGGCAGTCAACCAAGAATAGGCCAGACATAGAGCCAGAGGACGGAGGCAACCAGGGGTCTGGTGTCGTCTTAAAGGTTGCGGGCGGGCGATATTTCTGTGACAGCACTCACAAGTATTTAATTTGATGTTTATTGAACTGTTTGGCAGCGTCATCGATACTGGAATTTAACTACATTTCAAGCGATTTGCTTGCCAACAAGTACTAGCCTTTGCCAATCGTCAGCTTTGTGTTTAATTAACTTGAATTTGCATTCGCCACTCAGGGGCTCACACACGTGCACTCTCACACAGATGCTCAATTATGGCCGGGGGGGTATGTGGGCAGCAGCAAGTCAATCAATCATCCTGTAAAATATATTGTAATTGCATCAAAAAAGAGCACCAGCAGCGCTGGCAGCAGCGGCAGCGAAGGGGAGCGCCAGATAGTTGGGCATAAATTACGCATACGCGGCGTGGACAAGTGCGGCAAATCTCTCACAGCGGAATTTAAAATGCAAATAAATTCATTAAAAACAATCGCCAGATAAAAATGAAAAGAGAAAAAGGCAAAACAGAACGAGTCAAACCGGGAAGAGGGTGAAGAGTGGAGGCGAAGCCATTTCAAGTGGATTGTTGCCATTGTTGTTATTGTTTAACATATGCCGGGTGTAGTTGTTGCTGCTGCTGCCTGCTGCTGTATTTATCTACCATTTGATATTGTGCTAGTTAATAAATCTTCATGTAAAACACAAGAGAGCGAGAATGGGAGAGAGAGAGAGGCGCTGTGTCTGCTATTTTATCTAACTTTCATTAGAACAACAATAAAGGCAACCGCAGCGACAATAGCAACAGCAACAGCAAAAACTATGGCATGGCATTCATTGCCCGGCGTTCATTGAACTTCGCCGGCAAACTGCAGTGGCAAAGGCACAAGTAAAAAGCAAATTCAACGAGCAAAAGCAAAAAGCATCGGGCAAAGCCGAAAGCAAAAGCATACAGTGAGCGCATGTGCGAGCTGTTTTAAGATACCGCGTTATTAAAGAGAGTATAGGGAATGATAGGCTTAATAAAGAGCCTTTTATACTTATTTATCTCCTTATTCCTTTATAGGTATGATCTGCTTATGTCCGTTAGCTTGTCCGCTTGTCCGCGAATTTGTTTGAATGCTCAGAATTTGGGTTCTGTAAAAGATAAATAAGAGATTTTTTGTGTAGATTCTAGGGTTGAATTATTACTTAATAAATGTTGTATTTAAGTGAAATATATCTTTAAAAAAGACTGTAATTGCAGGGTATCCCAAAAACTAAACCCTGAACAACAAGCTTCCATCTTCATTTTTATTTCTTTATTTTTATTTTCGCACACTCCTTCCCTTTGCTTCATCTGTGCCGTTCGTATCTCCGCTTGTTATTGCTTGTTGTAAATGCCATTAAATGCTTGCTCGCGCCTCCGCATTGTTCTTCTCTTTCTAGAGAGAGATAGCGAAGGCGGCACAAACATTTCACACAGTTTCATTCATAAAACCGTTGACATGCACTGGCACTGCAATTTAATGAGATTTCGCAATTACACAAAAGACTCGCTTTAAATAAACAAATCGAATTTGCCTTTTGGTATTTGGGTTTCTAGTTTAACTTTGTCTTTGTGTCGCTTTAAACGCGGCTTTTATGCAATGCAAGGAAACTCGTTTTTGTTGGTTTCCATGATAACTAAGCGTTTGTTGTTGGGCTGCTCTTTTATTTTGGCATTTTTGCAGCTAAAAATAAACAACATAATTGCATATTTACTGCCACGCTCGGTTCGGACACTTTTGTGATTTGTTTTCCCGCTCTTTTTGTTTTGCTTTTTTATCTGCGAGCGGAAGTCACAATTTCAGTTTCATTTTTGTCTTCGCCTCTGCTTGTGTGTGAGTTTTCTGTCTTTTTTTTCGCCATTTGCATACGAGAAACATTTCTGCCGTGCAGTTTCTGCTTTTGAGGAGCGGATGCAGGCGCATTCCAAAAAGTTGAACTAATTTATGTGATTTTATTGGCTGACCAGCGGCATTCATATCTGGGCTAATAGAAAGTAGCTGGTGTTCTTTTTTTTTTTTTTCCTTTTGTTATTCTTGTTATTATATACCTCCCGGTTTTCCACGGACAGAACAAACAGTGACCGGCTTTTCACACGCCTGCAGTTAGGGGAAAATAAAAGCTTATCTTCCAGTCTAAGTTGTAAAATATATTAAAATAAATAAATGTATCTAATCTCAAAGCCTTAACATACGATTCCTTTGCAATAAATACGTTTTTCCTCGGAATTCTGCCATTTAATCTTTGCTGATGCCACAACTTAAATAGCTTAAGGCCAAACCCCCGACAGATGTTGGGAAATAAATCCATTTTTTGTGTGTTTCGTTGTCTGCCAAATCTGTTTCGATTTGCGGAGACAGCCAACGAAGACCAGAAAGCGCTCGAGTGTCCCGCCGCCATTAAGCATACGCCGTGTGTGCGCGCGCCTTGCCAATTAAGACAGACCATTGAGTCATCAGCTGAGTTAATCTGGAAAAAGAATAAAGGCCACATGGCCACACATTGCGGAAGACCCAAGCAGTCCAAGCAGTCCAAGCAGGGGGCTGGTTCTGCAAAGTGGCGGGCGTGGCTGTGGCAGTGGCATATCGCGCGGTGCATACGGCGAGACACGCGTCTCAGATGTTTTATGCTCATTGCACAGGTAAATGGCCGAAACGAGGCGACAGCGACAGTCCAACTCCGTGCTGGACTGGACTGCACTGGACCATTGTTTGTGTCCATGTCCATGGACATGTACAGGTTGCAGTGTGCCACATTTCGCAAAAGCGGCAAAAACAGGAACGGCAACAGCAACGGCAACGGCAACGGCAACAGCAACAATGGGCCACAAATATTTGCCAACGTGACCGTGAACTGGCATAATGTGGCACGCGATGCTCATGCCGCGACACGTGCCGCTGGAGTTGAGTTCGCTCCCCTTCCCGCCTCCCAGCTTCCCCTTGGAAACACTTCACTTTCCGTGCAGATTTGCAAAAGGATTTACACGCATTCTCACACCCTTCGTCGGCAGCTGTGGTTGCTGCAATAAAATCGGCAATTAATATTTGAGTAACTTCTGTTCGGGGGTTCCCGCACGCAATTTGCTTTGCAAAATTTATGATGAAAGCCTTTCAATTTTCATAAATTCAAAGCCCCGGCGGGGTCCGGACAACTTCTAGCCAGAGCCTGAGCCAGAGCCTGAGCCTTGGCCCAAAGATCAACCGAGATTTACGCAGTTAGGCTGCAAAATTTATGAGCTCAGCTGAGCCTTTGGCCCGTAGTTGATGACTATGTTACTTTTATCTGACCAGAAATTAACTTTTCGGTCTTAGGCCTGGCTTGGCTGTGTTGTTGGCCATAAATTTGCCCCGCTGAATGTGCTAATAACAGCCGAGCTTGGGCCAAAAGGGAAAGCGAAGAGGCTAGAGAAGAGGAAGTGGAAACCGTTGAAGTTTGTCCGCTAAGTTATGGCCATGACTTTTGGCCCAGGCCTGGGAAAATTACGTTTTGCCTGCCTCGTCACTCTCGGGGCATAATTGGCATTTTCATTATCTGTGCGCCACAATGCAATGGATCCCGTAATCTAGGCACTTTTCACACGTTTAAGCCCACTTTAAATGCATCTATTTATATTCATGACAATTCGCTTTGTTGTTTGTTATTTGTTATTTGTGATTGTTGCTGATTTCATTTCGCATTCCCGAAATAGCGCAAAAAATACATAACATAGTTGTACCCTAGAATAAATTATTAGGAGGTTGCACAGGCTTGTTAAAGAATTTAAAAATATTAGTGGAATATTATTTTAATATAAATTAGTTACTTGTTTCTAAAAGTACATGTATCGCTTTTTCAGTGCTGTTTATATTTAATAAAGTTATTATTTTAATAGGTATATGATAGTTTCTATCTTTTTACAAAGAACTACTTTATAATTATTTAAATTTATTTAATAATTCCTTACAATGAGTATCTCGTAGCTAAAACCCTCAATTTCAAACAATTTTGCACTTGCTTTTATTGTGCACTCGTATGTATTTTTTTACGACCAAGTATTCCAACTCATTTTATTCATTTTTATTGCGGTTTGCTGTTGCCGATTTGTTCATTATGAGTATTACTAACTCGTTTGGTATGCAAAAAGTCGGAGCAAGTAAAAAATGATAATTTGTTTTGTAGTTTGTGTATACAAATTCCTGATATTGGTATGGCTTATTGTTCTGCCCCGAGTGTGGTGTGTGTTTGTGTGTTTTTTATGTGGGCGTGCCGGTTTTTATTTAACCAGCCGGCTCACAAAAGCCAATCCTCTCTCGTTCTGGCCAAGTTGGTAGTTGGCTGGCAGCAGCGCTACGTGCCAAGTATGTGTCATGTTCTTAATGGAGAGCCAAGCCGGGCTTGTGACTGACTGACTGACTGACTGAATGGCTGACTAGTTGCAGTCAAGATCTGGCTACAATTTATTATAGAATTAACCTTCAACTTTCAAATGCCGCTGCTGCTGGTGCAGCTGGCTTGGCTTAATGTCGAACAACACACACCGAACAGCGAACAACAAACATCGAACAACCAAAAACGTGCATTTAAAAGACCTTGAATCGCTGGCAGCCGAGGGAAAAACAAACTGTGAGAAAAACTCGTTGCAGTCTTTGCAGTTCATTGACACAATTTTCATGTTTTGTGTGTGTGTATTTTGAACTTTTATTAAAACAAGTTGCGGCCAGAGACACAACGCTTTTTGCCCACATTGCCAATAAACCGAATGTGTGTGTTTGCAATGAGAATTTCCACGCGCCGTGTGTGTCCAATCTCTTGCACATATTACACAATTTTTATACCCTTGCAGAGGGTATTATAATTTTGCCATGATATTTGCAACGCAGTGAAGGAGGCATCTCAGACCCCATAAAGTATATATATTCTTGATCAGCATCACCAGCCGAGTCGATCTAGCCATGTCCGTCTGTCTGTCTGTCCGTCTGTCTGTCCGTCTGTCTGTCTGTCTGTCGGTTTCTACGCGAACTAGTCTCTCAGTTTTTGAGCTATCGGGCTGAAATTTTCAGCATAGTCTTATTTCTTTAGCACGCAGTATATATGTCGGAACGGCCGAAATCGGACCACTATATCCTATAGCTGCCATAGGAATGATGGCGAAATTAATGTACAAAAATTTTTAATTTCTCTGTTTTTCAACGAATTTCTATAAATTTCGAGATAT